>NW_020871756.1:361823-370191 GCF_003789085.1 Penaeus vannamei
TTATTGTCTAAGTTTCATCTAGTACTAAAGCTTTTTGTGTTGTCCTTGTAATAAGTATAATAAATGATATGATAGATAACACGAGAGATTTCGTAAAAGCTTGTACCAGTCCTAACCAGTCTATACAACCGTTGTCAAGTTCCATTTATTAAGAAGATTGATAACATTACGAATAGATGGTCTATAATCTAGCACAGACCACCTATATCAAAATATTTCAATGCTCTCCTTGGTTTTGTCGTTATAATAACATGCATTCGAGAGATTCCAAAAAATGTGTGGGCAAGTTTTTGACAATATATGATATGCTATTGTTATAATGATAATAATAATAACAGTGATAATCATGATAATAACAATGATAAAGCATGATTCCCTGTTGTTCTTGATCTCACTTGGCATTTATATACAGGCTTTGACTTGTACACTTCACGAGTTCAAAGAGAACAAACTATCTTATCTATATAGTTAAGTTATTACAGGTACGACCCAGAAGCATGCATAAACTTTCCATCTTTTTTTAAACATTGACATTGTTTACTTGGCATCTTAATTTCTCTTTCTTACAAACAGGTGAGTAATAGTCTTACTTTTTTATGTGATTTCAACTTTATGACTTCTCCGCGGAGGTGCTTGCAACGGAGCAACATAAAACCTTAATTGCAAGGGACCCACCATCAATCTTTCTCTTTTATATGGCACTTAGACCAACGAAACCTGTTCTCTATGGTAACTTTTTATCGCTTTCCGGTTCTTCAATGCAACTTAGAGTGAAATGTTGATATGCAACACGTAACTCAACACTGATTAGAGTGGTTGACTTGAATGTTGATAAGAATAATAGGGATGATATCATTGATGGTTGTAGTGGCAGAGCTATAGTGATAAAGATAATGACAATATTGATAATGATTAGGATAATAATGATGATGATGATGACGATAGATGATAGTAATGATAATAGTGATAGTAATGATAATAATGATAGCAATAGTGATAATAATAGTTATATTAATAATATATAGTAATGATAATGATATTTGATAATAAATGATAAAATAATAGTATTTATAATGATAATGATCATAACAATAAGGTGATAATAGTAAATCAATAGATAAATGAACAACAACAACACAAACAACATAACAGCATAGCAACAACGCCACGGATAAAGAATGATAAAAATTCTTGACGATAACATCAAAAATGCTCAGGTTTCAGCATTGCAAAAGATATACTAATCAAAACATACCATTAATATTTGCAACAATCAAGCGATAGAAAAAGTATAAAGTATACATTCGAGCAAAGTTACCAAATTCCTCATGGGGCGGTCAGGTCAGGCCAGGTCACAGCTGGACACTCTGACCTCAAATTCTTTCGAAAAGAAATATTCATCAGAATCTCTCTTATCTCATTTTTACTGCCATTTCCAGCGTAAATTCTATTTTTTTTCTCCTTCATTCTTTTCCCCCTTCTTCGTTTTTTTTTCTTCCACCACTCTTCCTTCTTTTCTTCTTCATATTTCTCTCCTCTAGCTTTTCCATTCGATACCTCATCCTGCGTCATCCCTCACGTTCCTTCTTACATAATCCGCCTAATTATACAATCTTGTATACTTCCCATTAGTCCTTGATTGTTTATTTTTCGTTCTCCCCATATCCTTCTCTCTCTCTTCTTCTCTCTCTCTTTTCTCTCTCTCTCCTCTCTCTCTCTTCTCTCTGCTCTCTCTTTCTCATCCTTCTCTTCCTCCTCTCTTTCTCTCTCTATACAATTCTCTGCTCCTCTCTCTCTTTTTGTTCTCTCTCTTTTTCTCTCTCTTCTCCTCTTCTCTCTCTCTCTCTCTCTCTCTTTCTCTCTCTCTCTTTTTTTTCTCTCTCATCTTTCTCTTCTCTTTCTCTTCTTCCTCTTCAATCTCTCTTATCTCTCTCTCTTTCTCTCTCTCTCTCTCTCTCTCTTCTCTCTCTCTCTCTCTCTCCTTCTCTCTCCTCTCTTGTTCTCTAGTTATTTAATATATAAGTATAGTTTTGTACCTTTTTCAGAACCTTGTATTATCTACCTACTAACTCTACCCTACATCGTTTTTCTGTTGAATTGTTGTGTATTCATGTCTGTTCTTCTACTTGATCGAGGTTATGAGGAAAAAACGTTTTCCGGTGTATTGAGTGGCAGGTTGTGCTGTAATGATGTGAAGATATAGAACATCCGCGACTCAATAAGAGCATATGATCATCCCCCATGCTTTGGTGTACCTCGCCAACTGCGCGCCGCGCATGGCCGGTCGGCGGTGGCCCCCCGCCGCTGAATCGCCTCACTTGTATTGTATGTTCGGATGCATGTATAGATGGGATGGATGCATGTATGTTTGCATGATAATATGTATGGTTGTTTTGTTGTATTATATGTATGTTGAAAGCTATATGGATGTATATATTTAATATAGATATATATGTACTATTCACAGTTAATATATGTAACATAATTGAATATATAATACATTACTACACGCACACCCACACAGCGCACATCACATAAAATAGAATACAATGCCAACGCAAAGTATGATATATATACGATGTTCTCTCTGACATACCAATCTCAATACTTAACACCAATTAGCTACTGACATAATGAAACACGTCCTAGAGTAGTGACGATTCACAAGTACCAGAAAATACGCTACCAGCCGCCCGCCCGCTTGCTCCGCCAGCTCCTAAGCGGCACGTCTCGGAGGGTGATACCAACGAGGAGCGGCGGGAATACCAGTGATACCAGACACATTTTGCAGCCGAGAGGACCGTCCCTCTGCGCTGGTCGGTCGCGGTGGAGTGTTTCCTGATGCTGTCGCTCGCGTCTTTTGGGGAATGGGTCTGGGAGGAGGAATGGGGTGTGTGCGTGATAGGTGTTGTGTGGGGTGGGGGTAATGTTTATTTTGTGGAGGGGTGCGTTGTGTGGGGGAGGGGTGCGTGTGTTGATGTGCGGGGGGGTTGGGGTACGTGTGTATTTTTGGTTTGGGTTAGTGCTTTTTTTTTTTTCGTGTGTGTGGGGGGGGGTGTGCGTGTTGTGTGTGGGTTGCGTGTGTGTAGTGTGTGTTGTGTGTGGAGGAGGTTTGTGTTTAGTTACACGCACATTACACACACATATGTATATGTACTATATGTAGTATATATGATTCACACACAGTGAGAAAGAGAGAGAAGACAATAGAGAAACATTAACAAAGCGATATATAGACTGATTGATTGATGAGAGAGAGAAAGAGAGAGAGAGAGAGAGAGAGAGAGAGAGAGAGACGGCCAAGAGAGTGGGAGAGAGATTTGAGAGAGAGAGAAAGAGAGAGCAGAGAAGAGGAGACGAGAGAGAGAGAGAGAGATGACGAGAGGGAGACGAGAGAGAGAGAGAGATGAGACAGAGAGAGCATAGTAACTTCATTATGTTATTGTATATTGACAGTTTGATTCATTACAACAGACAAAAAAAGAAAATGCACCATACCAACCCACACACTATACAAACAGCATTCTTGGACAACAAATTACATCCCCTCCCCAAAAAATTGAAACAAACATCAATAAAAAAAATATTATCAATAAAAAAAAAAATCAATTACGTGACCCCACCCCTCCAAAAAATAACCCTACCTACCAGAAAACCCACCCCCCACCCACCACCACCCGGCCCATCCCCATCCACACCCCTGACCCCAGCCCAACCCATTTCCCCCACCCATATCCCAGCCCTAACCATTCCCCCTTTCCCCCACATACCCCAACCTATTCACACCCCTCACCCCATCCTCCCCCTAAACCCCCATCCCCCAAACCAACCCCACACTTACCCCATCCATCCCACCCCAATCCCATCCCAACCCCATCTTCCCCCCCACCCCATGTTCACCCCACCCTCCCCCCAACCCCAACCACCCCACCCACCCCCCATCCCCCAACCCACCCTACCACCACCCCACCCATCCACCCCCAACCCCCCCCCTACCCAACCCCCCAACCCCAGCCCGACCCATCCTCCGATTCGTGCACGGGTTATCACTGCCCCTCGAACCTGCCTCAGAACGCCGTCACGGCGACACTAAGCCTCTTTTCAAGGACAACGGGCAGTGGGCGTGGGCGTGGGCGGGTGGGGGTGTGGGTGGGTAGGGGGTAGGGGTAGGGGAGGATTAATTCATTCTCGTAGGTGTACTTCCGTGGTTGAGAAAAGCTTTAGAAACGTTATAAAATTTCACAAAAAATACGTGAGCATTACAAGATTCCTGGCCCGGCTTTATGGCGTTCAAGGAACTAACAGTTGGTGAAGGACTCAGAGTCGTGGGTGAATGTGTGTACTTGAAAGTGGTACTATGGGTGTGGGGGAAAACCTCCATATTTAAATTCTCGAAAGTAGAACTAGGTAGGTGTAATTGTCGTTGTCTATGTTCTATGGAATGTAAGTAATTATAGACTTTGTGAAGGCATTCTATCATGGTATCGTGGTACTTTTGTGTACTTCTGTGTACTATCTGTGGGTTTCGAAAGGGATTAGGATTACGGTCATAAATTGCTATGGCAGGAAGAAACTGGAGGTAGGTGTAGGTTTTTATCTGTTGGTGTAAGAAGAAAGCCATAGATTGTTGTGAAAAGGAACTCCGTTGCGGTGGGCATACGTAACCCGAGTGACTGGTAACACCTAAAGAGAGCGTGGCACCTATGAGGTAATGGGAAGAAAGCTCATAAATCACCCATCAGAGAAGCTGGTAAGGCGTAATTTATCAATGATGAGTGTTAAAGATAACTCATTATTCGTGTCGATGGAACTCTCTAGCGTGGCGATATATGTACTCGCGCGCAGTGTTGTAATACTCTCATTGTGACAGAACTCAGAAACTCACAAAACTTCACAAGAAAGTGCTAGTGTACTTCTATGGGTGGTAAAAGAAAACTCATACAATTTGCGAAGAAAAAACTCTCCTAGTGTAGGTTATACGGTACTTCTTGAGAAAAAAAATAAATTCACGAATTATTTTGCTGAATATAGATATACTGTATGTTCTCCGGTGTAGGTGTACCTTCGATGGGTGTATAATAAAACATAAACTCATTCTAAAACACCTAACGTGGGTTTAATGTATTTTTTAAGACATAACCTCGTGAATTAATTAATGGGTTTATGAACTCGTTAGGTGGTATTTCTATGGGTATGGAAGGCTTAGAAACACAAAGAAACTGCCAGGGTGTGTACTATGGGTGTAAAGAAACTCACAAACCCTTAGAATCACACGAAGAAACAGCTAGGGTGTAAAGAAACTCATAAACCCATAAATAAACTGCTAGTGTGGGTATATATCCTCCGTTCATGAAAAATCACAATAATAGAGAAATGAAAACCATGGCTATGGAACATGCCATAAGTACCGATGAGAATATGCCATACAGCACTAATGAGAAATGCGCATAAGTACCAGTGAGAAAGTGCCATAAATACCGAATGAGCAAATGCCAATAAGTACGATGAAGAAATGGCATGAATAAGCAGCACCATGAGAAAAATGCCATAAGTACCATTGAAGAAAGTGCCATAAGCAACCATGAAGAAATGCATAAGTACCACTGGAGTAAAATGCCATAAGTACCATGAGAAATGCCATAAAGCACACAATGAGAATGCCATAAGTACCGGATGAGAAATTGCATAAATACCAGATGAGAATGCTAATAAGGAAGTACAGCCGATGAGAAATTGCCTATAAAGCACCTGAAGAAATGCCATAGACCACCAATGAAGCAAATGGCATAGTGACGATGAGAAATGCCATAAACACCATGAGAAATGCCATAAGTACCAATGAGGAGAAAAATGCCATAGAGTTACCTATGAGAAATGCCATAAGTATCCGCCATGAGAATGCCAATAAGTACCCGTATGAAAATGCCAATAGTAGTCATGGGAAGATAATGCATAAGTACCCATGAGAAAATGCCATAAGTACCCGAAATGTCGAAAAATGCCATAAGTACCATGAGAAATGCCGCATAAGTCTCTGGCATGAGAGCATGAGCGCATAGGAGTACCCACTGAGATAATGCCATACGTACCATGGAGAATGCCCCATAATACACATGAGAAATGCCATACAGAGTCCCCGTATGGGCAAGCCATAAGTAACCCGATGAGAAATGCCATAAGCACCAGAGAATGGTGACCATAAAGTAACCGATGAAGAATTGCCCTAAGAATGTATAAGAGTAGACGAGCAAGTCGGTCGAGAAATGCCCAATAAACGACGCCATGAGAAATGCCATACGGTAACCGATTCATGAGAAATAGGCCACCATAGAGTAAATATTCAAATATCCACGTCATTTGAGAAATGGCATAAGGTACCATCGAGGGAAATGCCTCATAAGTTACGCACTATGAGACAGTAATGCCATGCGAGTACGGCATTGAGCAAATGCCACTGGACCCAGTACGCGGCTAGCCTAGCCTCGAATAGACATGGCCGAACGATATCGTGGAGTACCGACCATGAGGCCGATAGATACGCCTAGTGAGAAATGCCAATATAGTACATGAGAACAATGGCCATACCAAAAGTACCATGAGAAATTGCCATAAGTACGTAGATGGTATGGAGAAATGCCAATAAGTAACATCATTGAAGAAATGGCCAATAAGTACCCCAAATGAGAAATGCCATAGAGTTACCCGAGTATGGAATGCCATATAGTACCACTGAGAAATGGCTCATAAGTACCAAGATGAGAAAATTGCCATAAGTTACACCATGAGAAATGCCATAAAGTAGCCAGAGTAGAGGACCTGCCATAAGTAGCCCCATGAAGAAATGACCATAATAGTAACCAGATGAGAAAATGCATAGAGTACGCATGAGAAAATGCCATAAGAGATACATGAGAAATGCCATAAGTACCATGAGAAATTGAGCATAAAACACCACATAGAAATGCCAATAAACACCGATGAGAAATGCCATAAGTACCATGGAGAAATGCCCATAAACACCGCATGAAGAAATGCCACATAAGTACCATGAGAAATGCCCAACTAAGTAAGCCAATGAGAAATGCCATAAGTACCAATGAGAAAATGCCAATAGAGTACCCAATAGAGAAAATGCCATAAATACCCATGAGAAAATGGCCATAAGTACCATGAGAAATGCCATAAGTACCATGAGAAATGCCATAAGTAGTCCAATGAGAAATGCCATAAGTTACGCATGAAGAAATGCCATAAGTACGCATGAGAAAATGCCATAATACCTGAGAATGCCAGTAAGTACCCTCCGGGATGAGAAATGCCATAAGTACGCTAATGTGAGAAACTTGGCCCATAAGTACCATGAGAAATGCGCATAAGTACCGCCTCCGCGACACCCTAACTCTACATGAGAAATGCCAATAATACCGCAGAGAAATGCCCATAACACGCCGATGAGAAATTAGCCCATTAAGTACATGGAAGAAATGCCATAAGTACCCTATGAGAAATGCCATAAACACCATGAGAAAATGCCGGAATAAGTACCATGAGAAATGCCAAATAAATACCATGAGAAATGCCAATAAGTACCATGAGAAATGCGCCCATAAGTTACCGTATGAAGAAAGCAATAAGTACCATGAGAAATGAGCCTATAGAGTACCGCGGATGAGAAATGCCATAAAACACCATGAGAATGCAATAAGTACCGATGAGAAATGCATAAATACCATGAGAATGCCCAGTAAGTACCATGAGAAATGGCCATAAGTACCGGATGAGAAATCCATAAACACCTATGAGAAAATGGCCATAAGTAGCCAATGAAGAAATGCCGGATAAATACCAATGAGAAATGCCATGAAGTAACCATGAGAAATGCGATAAAGTAGCATGCAGACATGCCCAGGCTCATTGGCCAACGACTCATAGCATGTGCTAATATGAGTATGGGGGAATATATTATAAACTACTAACCATCTCTGTATATCGTGTACTGCCAAGTATATTTGAGCGGTGGTCTCGAGAGTATACTAACCTAATGTTATAACCAAACCATAAAATGAATGTAAAATAGGCCCATAATGTGTCTTATCGCGTGTAACTTTCAGGCATAGAAAAACAAATGAAACTCAAGCAGGTATGTGTATTGCTAGCGTGTATGAGTCGGGAGTGGATTGTGAGAGGTAAATGACAATGAATAAATAAAATAACATAAAAATCTGTCCAATTCACGCTTATATTTTTCTTGGTATAGAGAGCTAGAGTCCATGTGGGGTATGAGAGTAATTAACCGAATGGTATATTTCTAAAGATAAACCTTGAATTTCCAGCAGTGCCTAGTGTATTTTCAAGGCCATGAGAGGAG
>NW_020871757.1:17500-85000 GCF_003789085.1 Penaeus vannamei
CCCCCAAAGTTAGCAGCATTCGCAAAAATCGATCGACAACCCATTGGCAGAGTGATAAGTGTGACTGAAATGCAGAAAGAAGAAAAGAAAGAGAGAGAGAGAGAGAAGAGGAGAGAGAGAGAGAGAGAGAGAGAGAGAGAGAGAGAGATGAGAGAGAGAGAGAGAGAGAGAGCAGAGAAAAGAGAGAAGAGAAAGAGAGAAAGAGAAAGAGAAGAGAGAGAGAGAGAGAGAGAGAGAGAGAGAGAGAGAGAGAAGAGAGAGAGAGAGAGAGAGAGAGAGAGAGGAGAGAAGAGAGAAAGAGAAGAAAGAGAGAGAGAAAAAGAGAGGAGAAAAAAAGAGAGAGAGAGAAGAGAGAGAGAGAAAGAGAGAGAGAGAGAGAAAGAGAGAAGAAGAGAGAAAGAGGAGGAGAGAAAGAGGAGAAGAGAAAAAAAAAGATCGCCATCAAACGCGGGCGGAAAAGTGGACACTCGCCCACGCTACCGATCCAAGCGCGATCACCGGTCGTTCTTCTTCACTCAATTTAGAACGGCCGAGCTAGTTTCTACCGGCGACGGAGGGAAAGCAAAAAGCGAGAATGCAGCAATAACCCCTAGCAACAAGAACTGCAACAATGGCAATCAACGACAACAATAACAGTGACAACAACAGCAAGCAACAACAATAACAATAACAAAAACTGCAACAATGACAATCACAACAACAATAACAGTGACAACAACAACAATAACAATGACAGCAGCAGCAACACCAATAACAACAAAAACAATGATAACAACAACAACAGCAGCAGCAACAACAACAATAACAATGACAACAACACCAACAGCAGCAACACCAATAACAACAAAAACAATAACAACAGCAACAACGAGAACAATAACAACAGAAGCAGCAGACACTATGAAAACAAAAACAACACCAACATCAGTACCAAACAACAACAACCACGCATATTCCTCATCCTTCTTCAGCTTAACGACTCTCACGACTAAATATCTATCACAAGCTATCCCAGCAGTCACAACAATGACGTCGGCTGCCACAGTCCGGTGAAGGTCGTTAATTCATGACTTGCTTTGACCCGCGCAACTTAACCTGACAAGCCCTGGTGACCTGACGTCTTACAGGGTTAAGCTACAGGTCTGCATTGTCCGGGTGGGCCGTGTGACCTCTCCTGTCTTGCTTCCCTCTCTCTCTCTCCAACGCTCTCTCTGTCTCTCTCTCTCTAACGCTCTTTCTCTCCCCCTCCTCTCTCTCTCTCTCTCTCTCTCTCTCTCTCTCTCTCTTCTCTCTCTCTCTCTCTCTCTCTCTCTCTCTCTCTCTCTTCTCCTCCTCTCTCTCTCCTCTTCCTAACCGCTCTTCTGTCT
Source organism: Penaeus vannamei (assembly GCF_003789085.1). NCBI lineage: Eukaryota > Metazoa > Arthropoda > Malacostraca > Decapoda > Penaeidae > Penaeus > Penaeus vannamei. The sequence continues at coordinate 18,868 of NW_020871757.1, forward strand.
CCTTTCTCTCCTCTCTCCCTCCTTCCTCTCTCCTTCCCTCTCTCTCTCTCTCTCTCTCTCTTCCTCTCTCCTCTCTCTCTCTCTCTCTCTCCCTCTCCTCTCTCTCATCCTCTCTCTCTCTCTCTCTCTTCTCTCTCTCTCCTCTCCCTCTCTCTCTCCCTCTCTCCACTCTCCTCTCTCACTCCCCTCCATCTCTCTCTCTCCTCCCTCTCCTCCTCCCCTTCATTCTCCACCCCTCTCTCTTCCACTCTCTCTTCTCCTTCCCTCCCCTCTCTCTCTCTCCACTCTCTCTCTTCTCCTCAAACGTCCCTCTCTTCCTTCTCCTCCTCCCCTTCTCTCTCTCTCTCTCCTTCTTCCCTCTCTTCTCCTCCCATCCTCTCTCCCCTCTCTCTCTCCGTCTCTCTCTTCTCTCCCTTCCTCTCTCTCTTCTCTTTCTCTCTCCTCCCTCCCCCTCCTCCCTCCCCCTTCTCATCTCCTTTCTTCTCTCCCCTCTCTCCTTCTCGTCTCTCTCCCCTTCTCCTCCTTTCTCCTCCTCCGCCCTCGCGCCCCCCCCCTCCCTCCTCCCTCCTCTCTCTCTTCCCCTTTCTCCTCTCACCCTACTCGCCCTCCCCTCTCCGTCCCTCTCTCTCTCTCTCTCTTCTTTCTCTCTCCCCCTCCTCTCCTATCTCCTCCCTCGTCATCTCCCCTCTCCCCCTTCTCTCTCCCTCCCTTTCTCTCTCTCCTCTCTCCCCTCCTCCCTCCCCCCTTCTTCTCCTCTCTTTCCTCCTCCTCCCCCCTCTCTCATCTCTCCCTCTCTCGCCCTTCCATATGTCAATATACCTTATGTCTTAGCCTCTATCCCCTCCAGTATGTTTATTTATCTACCTATCTCTTATGTAAACACCAACGCATCAGTATGAAATGCTACTCAAATACTGGCCTCATTTCACCTTTACTTCGACCTTGTTAAAGTGTTTCCCTCACACCCTTTCATGTGCAACCTGCAATCAAGCAACTTACACTCACTCTGACTGACGTGCTCTCGCCTTTTTTTTTTTTTTTTTTTGCAATGACTGACTTACACGATGAACGAAACGAGAACAAACAGAGAACACGAATAATAATGCTAACACACAATACGAAAAATAAAATCCTTTCGCACTATGACTGCGTTCCGTTCTATTCATGTGCACACACAGTGACCTCTTAGTTATATCTCTCGGTTATATCTCTCGTTTATATACCCACTCATGCATCCCTCTTCGACCGCAAGATACAGCGTCTGCCACACGATCCACATCAGCCAAATGGTACGTCAAGGGTACGTCAATCACAGGTGTCGTAATGTACCTGTGACAGGAATAGCCAAGGTACATTAGGAGCAGCTGAGATCCACAGGTGATTGCAGGAGATGTATGCTGAGACTGTATTCAACGACAGTATTCTCTGAAGGCATGCAAGTCCTGAGGTAGCTTTTCTGACCACTTGCCCGAAAGTGCGTTTATTAAGTGTATTGTCAGTCTAAGCATTCAGACATGTCATCGATATGTTTCCTTTAGTGCACTTTATCTCAAGATTGGAGTGTATTAACGTGAGTATGTCGTTACTTATGTTTTGGTTAAAGTATGCGTGATTCACTGTGCCATTTTCCTGTGTCATGCCCTGGTAACTGACCTGGTATTGACCTGGCATTGACCTGCACCCTCCCTCAACCTCCTCTTCCCGTCTCCCCCCGCCCCAACTACTGCTGACCCTCCATCTATGGTTCTGTTTTCTCAAGATATGATAATGACTTCTATAATTACTTAACGGCCATACATACATTTCTTCCTCCTCAGTTACTTCCTCCTTTCTCTTCCCTTCTTCCCTTCCGCCTTATTCCTCCTTTCCTTCTCTCACCTCCTCCTCCTTCCCTTTCCTTCCCCCTCCCTTCCTCCTTTCCCTCCCTCACCCTCCCTCCCTCCTTCCTCCTTTCCCCTATCCCTCCCTCCCTTTCCCTCTCTCCCCTCCCTCCCCCTTCCTCCTTCCCTCTCCCCTCACCCCTCCTCCTTTCCCCCCTCCCCCTCCCTCCCCCTCCCCGCTTCCCCCCTCCTTCCTCCTCCTCCCTCCTCCCTCCCTTCCTTCCCCCTCCCTCCCCCCTTCCTTCCTCCCCACCCTCCCCGCCCTCGCCCATTTCCCCGAGCGAAGGGCCTGACACCCTCCTGCAGCCGCCGTCCCCGCGCCGATTTCCTCCCAAGTTCGGCCATAAAATCGAGCGGCCTCCTCTTCCAGACGTGTTAGTTCGAGTTAAGTCCCGATATTTTCATTTGGGAAGAACCGAGCACCAGGCGTCAGTCACCAGGCGGGGTCGAAGGCAGGAAAATGGCCTTCGTGTTTTTTTTTTTTTTCTCTCTCTAGCCTCCCTCGTTTCGGATGATCAGATCATGTTCATTTATTCCCTCAAAGTTCACGTTGTTATTTGCTCCCTCAAAAGTGTTATTTGCTCCCTCAAAATTCGTTTTATTTGCTCCCTCAAAACTCGTGTTATTTGCTCCCTCAAAACTCATGGTATTTTCTCCTTTAAAACATTTGATTTCCTTCCTCAAAACATGTAATTTATTCTCTCAAACCTCATGTAATTATTTGCTCCCTCAAAACTGGTGTTATTTGCTCCCTCAAAATTCAAGTTATTTCTTCCCTCAAAAACCCACGTTTTTCCCTCCCTCAAAATATGTTATATTTCTCCCTCAAACTCATCTTTACTTCCTCCTCCCTCCCTCAAAACCCCTCATTTCCTCCCTCCTCTCAAAACTCCCCTCATTTCCTCCCTCAAAATCCTCAAGCTCCTCCTCCCTCCCTCAAGCTTTTATTTCCTCCCTCAAAGCTCCCTCAAAGCTCACGTTATTTACTCCCTCAAAGCTCCTATGTTTAAAAGTTTACCTCCTCCCTCAAAGCCCAAAGATGTTCTATTCTTGGGCGCAACATAGCTCTCCAAGCCGAGCAGATCATTCGGTGCGTCTGAGCGGTGTTATGTTGCATGATTTGCAAGTCGTGACGAAACTAAAATAACGTGATGTATGTCGCTTCATTCCATTGACATGACATCCCCCCCTCCCCCCTCACCCCCCCTCCGCCAGCACCCCCACACAACTCATGCTTCATCGCGCCGTGGAGAGAGAAGAGGGGGGGAGAGGGGGGGAGAGGGGAGAGAAAGAGAGGAGGGGAGAGGGAGAGAGAGAGAGAGAGGAAGAGAGAGAGAGAGGGGAGAGAGGAGAGAGAGAGAGGAGAGGAGAGAGAGAGAGAGGGAGAAGAGAGAGAGAGGAGAGGAGGGAGAGAGAGAGAGGGAGAGAGAGGAGAGAGAGAGAGAGAGGAGAGAGAGAGAGAGAGAGAGAGAGAAGAGAGAGAGGAGAGAGAGAGAGGAGAGAGAGAGAGAGAGAGGAGAGAGAGAGAGGAGGGAGAGAGAGAGAGAGAGGAGAGAGGAGAGAGAGAGAAGAGAGAGAGAGAGAGAGAGAGAGAGAAGAGAGAGAGAGAGAGAGAGAGAGAGAGAGAGAGAGAGAGAGAGAGAGAAGAGAGAGAGAAGAGAGAGAGAGAGAGAGAGAGAGAGAGGAGAGGAGAGGAGAGGAGGAGGGAGGGAGGGAGGGAGAGAGAGAGAGAGAGAGAAGAGAGGGAATGAGAGAGAGAGAGAATGAGAGAGGAGAGAGAGAGAGAGAGAGAGAGAGAGAGAGGAGAGAGCGACCGCCCATTTTTGTTTTGTCTCCCTTCCACTTGCTTGCGGGGAGGGGAGGAGCCGCTACCGTGGCAGTTGCAGGTAGGTCGATGGGAAGAAGGAAGCGATTGGAGAAGAGGGATGGAAAGAAGGAAGAGGATAGAAAGTAGGAAGGAAGGAAGGAAAGAAGCGATTGAGGAAGAGAATGGAAAGAAGGAAAGAAGATAGAAAGTAGGAAGGAAGAGGAAAGAAAGAAGCGATTGAAGAGGAATGGAAAGAAGGAAAGAAGATAGAAAGTAGGAAGGAAGGAAGATGGATGGAAGGAAGGAAAGAAGAGATTGAAGGAAGAAGGATGGAAAGAAGGAAGGAGGATGGATGGAAGGAAGGAAAGTAGATAGAAAGTTGGAAGGAAGAGGGATGGAAAGATGATAGGAAGAAGGATGGGAAGATGATGAAAGAATTAGAAGAAGGAAAGAGGGATGGAAGGAAGGAAAAAAATGGATGGAAAGAAGACAGGAAGAAGGATGGAAGGAAGGAAAGAAAGAAGTGATCGAAGGAAGATGGAAGGAGAAGAAAGGAAGGAAGCAATTGAAGGAATAATGCGAGGAAAAGAATGAAAAATGAAGAGACAGAATGAAATCACAGTCGACTCTCTCGCTCGTCACCGCTCCGCCCTCGCCACCCGGGGTCTCTCGCGGGGTCACGGGTCACATCTCGATAAACCAGCAAGGAATGACCCCTTTCATTCCCCTGCAATATGGCCATCTTTAAGAAGTAAAAAAAAATGGCACTCAGAATTTCACAAATTCCTCCACTTTTTTCACTGCTAAAATAAACAAAAACAAACAAAAAACAACGATACTAAGATTTTGATAAGGATAACCTGCCTTATCCTCGCCGACGAACCAAACAAACGAAAAAAGAACAACGATACCAACTAAGAATTTCAGAGAGAGAGAGAGGGGGGGAGAAAGGGGAGGAGGGAGGGGCAGAGGCAGAAAAAGGGAGAAACAGGAAGACAAAGAAAAAGGGACAGACAGAAAATGGCCGTCGAACCAACCAAACAAAACAAACGAAAAAAAGCAACGACACCCACTAAGAATTTCACAAAGACCCCCTTCCTTCCCACCGCCGTCGAACCAAACAAACAAAACAAAAAAACAAAAAAAGCAAATAGAATTCCATAAGGACGAACCAACCGACCCAGCAAGCTAACAACGCTATTCCTTCATTCCACAAATGACCCTTCCGTCCCACCGCCCCTCGAAAACAAACAAACAAACAAGAAAAAAAAAAGCCAATACCAACTAGAATTCCATAAGGACGAACCAACCGACCCCAGCAAGCTAACAACGCTATTCCTTCATTCCACAATGACCCTTCCGTCCCACCGCCCTCGAAACAAAACAAACAAACAAAAAAAAAAAAGCCAATACCAACTAAGAATTCCATAAGGACGAACCAACCGACCCAACAAGCTAACAACGCTATTCCTTCATTCACACATGACCCTTCCCGTCCCACCGCCCTCGAAACAAACAAACAAACAAAAAAAAAAAGCAATACCAACTAAGAATTCCATAAGGACGAACCAACCGACCCAACAAGCTAACAACGCTATTCCTTCATTTCACAATGACCCTTCCGTCCCACCGCCCTCGAAACAAACAAACAAACAAACAAAACAAAAAAAGCAATACCAACTAAGAATTCCATAAGGACGAACCAACCGACCCCAACAACAAGCTAACAACCTATTCCTTCCTTTCACAATGACCCTTCCTTCCCATCGCCCTCTACCAACAAACAAAGAAACAAACAAAACAAAAAAGCAATACCAACTAAGAATTCCATAAGGACGAACCAACCGACCCAACAAGCTAACAACGCTATTCCCTCATTCCACAATGACCCTTCCGTCCCACCGCCCTCGAAACAAACAAACAAAACAAAAAGACAACAACGATACCAACTAAGAATTCCATAAGGACTAACCGACCCTACAAGTTAACAACGCTATTCCTTCCTTTCACAATGACCCTTCCGTCCCACCGCCCTCGAAACAAACAAACAAACAAACTAACTAACCGACCCAACAAGCTAACAACGATATTCCTTCATTCCACAACGACCCTTCCATTCCGTCCCATCGCCGTCGCGTCGCGTGGGTTTCCATATCCTGCTCTCAGCGCCGCGCCCCGCAAGAGTGTCCAATAAGCCCCCATCGCCAGTAATAAATAGTGTGTCAATAAAGTGCCGGTCGATTAAGCCTCATCCGCTATCTGGCCGCCCCTCTCTTGCCCTGGTTCTGAAGCCGTAATATGCCTCCCGTCCACGCTTGTTTGACCGGCAGTCCGTCGCGTGGCTCGTGCTGCTCTCTCTCTCTCTCTCTCTTGTCTTTGTCTCTTCTCTTACACGCTTTCCCTCTCTCCTTACACGTTTTTCTCTCTCTTTGTCTTTTCTTGTCTCTCTCGCGTCTCTTTTTCTCTCTCTTCTTTCTTTCACCTCTTCCCTGGCTTTATCTCTTTCTTTCTTGATTGTCGTTTTCGTTCTTCTTAAGTCTCTCCTTATTTGTGCTGTTGTTCTTTTTCTTCTATAATTTTCTTTCTTTCTTCATTTATGTATTGGTTTGTATTTTACGTTTGGAGATTCTGCAAACTCTTCTATATGTTCTCTCATGTCTCGAATTTCTCTGCTCTTTTTACCCTCACTTCTTCATCATCATCGGACACAGAGAGAAAACGATGGAGATGAAAAGATGGAGAGAGAGAGAGAGGGAAAGGGGAGAGTGGGTAGAGGGAGAGGGGAGGGAGAGAAGGAGAGGAGAGGGAGAGGAGAGGAGGGAGGAGAGAGGGAGAGAGGGAAGGGAGAGAAGGGAGAGGAGGGAGGGAGGAGAGAGAGAGAGAGGAGAGAGAGGGAGAGGAGAGAGAGAGAAGAGAGAGAGAGAGAAGAGAGAGAGAGAGAGAGAGAGAGAGGAGAGAGAGAGAGAGAGGAGAGAAGAGAGAGAGAGAGAGAGAGAACAGGAAGACAGACAGATATAAAATGAGGGGGAGGAAAAGAATGAAGACAATCGAACAGAGATAGACAGATAAACAAACAGGTAGACAAACATACAGACACATCCAATCATACAGACCGACAGACAAATAGAAAGACAAACAACTAGAAAGACACAGACATACAAATAGAAGGGACAGACAGACAAAAAGAAAGAAAGGAAAGACAGACAGAAAATAGAAAAACAGTCAGACAAATAGAAAGACAGAAAAAAGACAGACAAACAGAAAGACAGGACAGACATAGAAAGACACCCAGACAACCGACAGACAAAATGAAAGACACAGACATACAAATAGAAAACAGACAGATCAGACAAACAGAAAAGACACCCAGACATACCACCCAAACAGAAAGACACCCAGACATACAAACAGAAAAGAAATACAGAAAGGCACCCAAACGAAAGATAAAACCGACAAAACAGACACCCAAACAACAGACCGACAGAGAGAGCTTCGGAGCGCAGCGCACGCCGTCAGCCGAGCCGAGCACGCTGAGCGAAACACCTGCGCGGACGGCAAAACATCGCCCGGCCCAAGTGTTCGTCGCATAAACGGCGCCCACACACCTGTTTTCGGCGCGGACTTCGTACTTAGGCAACGAAAATCGCCGCATGGGGGAGATTTGCAGGAGGGAGGAGAAGGAGAGGGAGTGGGAGAAAGGAGAAAGGAAGGAGAAGGGAAAGGGAGGAGGGCAGAGGGGAGAAAGGAGGAGAAGGGGAAGGGAGGGAGAAAGGAGGGGAAGGGGAAAAGGGAGGGGGAGAAAGGAGATAAGGAGGGGAAAGGGAGAAAGAGGGAGGAGAGGAGAAGGAGAGATAAGGAGGGAAAGGGAATGGAGAGGAGGGAAAAGGGGATGATAGGGAGAAGTGAGGGAATGAGAGAGGGAGGGAAAGGGGAAGGAAGGAGGGGGAAGAGAGTGAGAGAAGGAGAGGGGGGAGAATGGAGAGAAGGGAGAGGGAGAGGGAGAGTTTGGGAGAGGGAGGAAGAGAGGGAAATGGGGAGAGGAGGGAATGGGAGAGGGAGATGTGGTAGGAGAGGAGGGAAGGAGGGAAATGGAGAAAGGAAAGGAGAGAGAAAAAGAAGAAAAGGAGGAAGGAGATATGGATAAGATAGAGAAAGAGAGAGGAGAGAGAGAGAGAGAGAGAGAGAGAGAGAGAGAGAGAGAGAGAGAGAGAGAGAGAGAGAGAGAGAGAGAGAGAGAGAGAGAGAGAGAGAGAGAGAGAGAGAGATACAAAGACAGAGAGAAAGAGGACCAGCAATCAAACAAACTACCACTCACCCACAGGTAGTTGCGTCGAGCGAAAGGACACCTGCTCACCCCCCCCCCCTATCCCTAACTCCCTTGACCTCACATGAGCTGCCTCCTATGCACCTCAGCCACAAACCGACCACTTGCACCCATAACCACACAACCATCGAACTATGATACCCACAAACAACCGTTGTCAGCCCACAAAAAAAATGATTATCACGACCACAAACAAGATACTCACACTCTATCAAAGATTATTTACCGACAACTCCGTGCAAGTAGGTGTCATAACAACCAACAGCATACTAAGCCAGAATCAACCAAAAACAATTTTCATCACAACCAAGCAATAAATCCACATTCCATAATGAAAATTATTATTATCGTCATCACTAACAACTCTTTGCAACACACACACGCACAACACAAAGTACAACACAAAACACACGACACAACGCAAACGCAACACACACACACACACACACACACAACCACACGCACAACACACACACCACACACATACAACCACACACACACATACACACCCACACACATACAACCAACACACCACACACACACACACACACCCAACAACCCCCCCCCACACACACCACAACACACCCAACAAACCCCACTTCAAATCGCAAATGGCTTCACGACCGCAGCCACAGACTCAATAGGCATCCAACCCACAAATCGCAGATAATCTTCGCCACACTAAAACTACCACAAGAGAGCTACAGCGGCGCGTGACACCGTGTAGTAATCTCGGCATTACTGGCTTCAGACATAATTCATATTAGCTTCACCACCTCGCTCGACGTCAGAATTCGCTGCACTCGTTAACAGTTAACAGTTTTAGTAGTTCTTCTCGTCGCTGTGAGGAATAGATTTCAGTTTGTCTCTCTCGTGGTTCTGTTTGTGTTTGTTGTTGTTGATAGAAAACAACAAAGGAAATACTTATTTTTATTCCCGATCTTGTTATATGAAAACATAAATGAGATTCTCATTCTAGCCATCTCATGATACTGTGTTTTGTTGATAAAAAACGTACAAATAAATGATATATGTTATTCCTCCAATGGCACCGTTTCTATTTTGTTTATATATGATCATATAAATTAAATACCAGTTCTAGTCATTCCATAATATTGTCTGTTTTTGTATAAGATTAAAATAAATAATAATTATGCTGTTCTTTTACTTTATTTAAGAAACGACAAATGAGATATTAATTTTAATTATCTCGTGATACTATTTGAATATTGGTTGATAAAACGTACATCTACATAAATGAAATGCGACATCTATGGTATTTCGATATAAAGTTAATTTCCCATTTAGCGGGATTAAAAACAGTTGAATTGTTCATGTTCATTTGTAGCTTTGGTCACATTTTTTAATTTAATATATATATATATATATATATATATATATATATATATATATATATATATATATATATATGTGTGTTGTGTGTGTGTGTGTGTGTGTGTGTGTGTGTGTGTGTGTGTGTGCCGTGCGCGTACATATACATTTATATATATATATATATATATATATATATATATACACACGCACACACATACATAATTTATTGCCTTTTGTTTTCTAAATTTAGCCAAGTTCATATCATTGCATCTTTATCTGTCCAGTCCTTCATCTACCGTATCCTATCTGCTGCTCTATTTTACCTTCAAACCAAGTATTCATACTTTCCTTCATTATTCATCCATAAAAGCATAAGCATACATTCCGATCCTACAACCACCGTCTACCATTCAATTTACAAGGCTAATGGCTCTATCATTCGGACTACTACCATTTAGCTGAGGGGGGTGAGGGGGAGGGGGGTGAGGGTAAGGGGGGTTGGAGGAGGAGGGGGTAGGGGGAGGAAGGGGGAGGAGGGGTGAGGGAGGATAGGGGGCGAGGGAGGGGAAGAGGAGGGGTGAGGGGAAGAGGGGAGGAAGCGGAAGGGGAGAGAGGAAGGGGGAAGGGGAGGGGTGAATGGGAGGGAAGGAGGAGAAGAGGAGGAGGAGGGGAGGGGAGGAAGGGGAGAGGTGAGAGGGAAATAGAGGAAGAGCAAGAAGGGATGGGGAGAGAGGAGTAGGAAGGGTAGGGTAGGGGGAGGGGGGAGGGGAGACAAGCACCAAGCGAACGAGGCATGAAGGCATGACTGGGTAAATGGGGGGTTATAATTGGCGATAATTTTGTTGTTAGTAAAGAGGAATTATTAATAAGGTTGAGGTGTGATTTTGTGTGAGGGCAATTGTCGGTGGTAATGGCATTTCGTTGCTACTTATTGTACTGTTTTATGTAATTATTCTTTTATTTTCTTTTATTATTATCATTTTCAGTGATAGTGTTAATAAGTATCATATTATTATTACTACTGCTATTACTACTACTACTTTTATTATTATCATTGTTGTTGATATTAATGATAATGATAAAATAATGATAATTTATGATAATGATGATATGATGATGATGATGATATGATGATTGATATGATAATAATAATAGTTATAATGATAAAATAATGAGGATAATAATAATAATCATATATTCTTATTCTTATGATTAATTGACGTTATCCTTCTCATTTACTATCAGTACTATATCATTTTCATTCTTCCTACCATCACTACCAATACTAATACAATTGAGACTAAAAGTAGCGCTAATACTGATACTAAAACCCGAACTAATACTGATAATGATGCCGATACTGTTACTAATACGGATAATATTGACAACCATTATCATAACAACCATCGTATTACAGATTACGATAATACTATCAAAATCTGAATCAAAAATCAAATCAACATGATTATCACCAAATTTATCGCCATATTGTATACGAGAGATTTAGAAGAACTGATCATTTCCTGAACAAACTACAAAGAACATTGAATAACGCACTTTTCGGGGAATAAATTGAAGGGCACATTAATAAACGAATAACAAGTGTATTAGCTGTTCAACCGTAGAGAAAATTCCCATAAAATGAAAGTGGTAGTTCAGTTCCCTTCTGACGGCCTCCGAACACTTAATTGTTGTCTCCCCCCCCCCCCCTTTTCCTCACGAACTGACCTGAGTTGACCTGCTTAAGGGCCGTGACCTTGTTTACCCGAGTGTGTGGCGAGGAAGGCTATTTGTCAGACAGCTTATAGGGTATGAGGACGGGTATTTATCCTTGTGACACACCCTACCTCCTCACCTCACTCCCCGCGCGTGGATTGAGGGGGGTGTTACTCGGGGTCTTGGAAACCGGGGAGTCTTGTGCATGGCGAAAGTTGGGTTTGCGTGCGAGGGTTTTCTTTTTCTTTAAAGAGTAAAGTTGTTGAGGTTGTTGTGAGAATGGAGTAACTTCGTAGGGTTGTTGTTGTGTTGAAGGATTTGGGGTTTGTGGGGTTGTTGGTGGTTTAGGAGGATTTTAGGTATTTGTAGGTCTATAGGTGTGTTGTCTGGAGGATTTCAGATATAACTTGTAGGCCTATAAGTTTATTCATACCATGTGTTTTGATGGATTTAAGTATAACTTGTAGGCCTATAACTGTATTCATACCTTGTATTTTGCTTGTAGTGGGTATAATTGTTTTTTGTTTTTGGTAGGGATTTTTTCATAAACTGGCAGAACCCTTGAGTTAAAGTTTCGAATAAAGGACCTATATAGGGGTCTAGACTTGTGGAAGATATTTTAACTTGGTTGGTTGTCGCATACTATAAGAATATATATATGATCATATATGCAGAACGTGTAAGATAATTTTGTTCTTTCATTAAGTGTATAAAAATACACACATTGTAATCCACCTTTCTGGAGTACTGCCAATCCCCCAGCTTTGTAAATATAATGGTTTTCAAGCCTTTTGTCTTGGAATGTATTCAGACAATCATCTCTAGAATATTGCAGCCTTGCTGGAGGGAAAGGGAGGGGGGGCGGTGAGAGCAGCCAGTGAGACAGTGACAAGGAGGACGAGGGAGGGGAGAGGAGCGAGAGGGAAGGAGGGGAGGTGAGTATAGAACGAGAGAGAGCAGAGAGAGAACGAGGAGAAAAGAGAAAGAGAGAGAGAGAAAGAGGGAAAGCGGAGCGGGAGGAGGAGGAAAAGATGAGAGGGAGGGAGGGAGGAGAAGGGGGAGGGAAAAAGCAGGAGGAGAGAGGCGAGCGAGGGAGAGAGAGAGAGGTGGAAGACGGCGAGGGAAGAGAAAAGGAGAGAGAGGAAGGAGAGAGGAGGAAGGAGAAGCAATAGGGAGCATGGACGAGCTGAGACGGTAAGGAGGGCAGGGCTAGCGAGGACAGATAGGACAATAGGGAAGGCATAGACGAGTTAGACATTAGACAATGTAGACATAGGAGCAGTAGAGCAAGAGAGAGAGAAGCGGAACAGAGGGGAGAGCGTAGGAGGAATAGCGAAGGCGCAACAGTGAAACGCAGAGGTGAGGTAGGAGGAAAAGGGGGGTCCCATGAGAAGTTCTGCAGGGGCGTTGAAGGAGTCCGGGGGCGCGCAGTGCTGGGCGTTAGAGGGGGGGAGTACGCGGGTGTAAAACCGCGGAAGCGCACAACATGGACACGAATAAAGAGGGCAATGCAGCAAGGGGTGGGAACCATGAGTTGCCCGGAGCGAGCGGGACTGTCACCGTGGCAGGCGTGGCGGGACGGCACCACTGGGCTTACAGGGTACCAATACATGGCCAGGCGCACACAGAACACCAGGCTACGCTCATGGACAGGGCGCTGAGCATCTGGGTTTATCGCTTTGTTTCATCGTCGGTGGCTGGTCTGTTGGGTCGTGAAGTGTCGTGTGCGATCTCTTTTCTTTGTCTGTTGGTGTCTCTCTTCTTCTATTGATTCTGCTTTGTTGTCTGCGTGTTTCTGTCTGCTCTCTCTTCCTCTCCTCTCTCTCTCTCTCTCCTCTCTCTCTCTCCCTCTCTCTTCTTTGTCTCTCTGCCTGTCTCTGTTTTGGTCTCTCTCTCTCTGTCTATCTTTCTCCTCCCTCCTCCCCCTCCCTGCCTATACCAAACAAAGCCTAACCACATATCCAACACGCATTTCCTCTCATTTACTTATTCATTATCATTATTGTTTATCCCTATTATTATATTATTGTTTATCCCTATTATCAATGTTACCACTATTATCATTATTACCATCACCATCATTATTACCATCATTACTATCACCATCATTATTAATATCACCATCATCATTATCATTATTATTATTATTATCATTATCATCATTATCATTATTATCTCATCATTATCATTATCATCATTAATCATTATCATCATTATTCATTACTAAGTTAGGTTAAAGCTAATGTTACGTACCACAGACTAGTACGTGACACTAACCACGTGTTTAAATACTGATTTAGTGTATAACTGCGTAAAAAAAACATGTGTAGATTTACATATGCTTATATATGTTATGGAGACATGTCAGTGTTAATTAAATTTTAGAGATTAAAGATGAGTGGACACATTAAGAAAGATAAATAAGGTTTAATACTTGCTGAACAGGAGAGAGGAATAGATAGACAGGCAGGTAGTTATAGATAGATAGATAGATAGATAGGTAGGTAGGTAGGTAGGTAGGTAGGTATAGATAGATAGATAGATAGATAGATAGATAGATAGATAGATAGATAGGTAGGTAGGTAGGTAGGTAGGTAGGTAGGTAGATAGATAGATAGATAGATAGATAGATAGATAGATAGGTAGGTAGGTAGGTAGGTAGATAGGTAGGTAGGTAGGTAGATAGATAGATAGATAGATAGATAGATAGATAGATAGATAGATAGATAGATAGATAGATAGATAGATAGATATAGATAGATAGATAGATAGATAGATAGATAGATAGATAGATAGATAGGTAGATGAGATAGATAGATAGATAGATAGATAGATAGGATAGGATAGATAGATAGATAGATAGACAGATAGATTGATAGATAGGTATGTAGGCAGGTAGACATATCAATTATACATAAGTAGGTTGGTAGGTAGATATATAGATAGATGGATAGATAGATAGAGAGATTCACACACACACATATGATATAATACGATTAGATTGGTAAACATACAGACAGAGATATGCACGTAAAGAGATGGGTAGATAGATTGATAAAAACACACATGCATACCTACATCATAGTAAGTAGATAAATAAACAGATAAAAAGACAATTAAACAAATAATAAACAAAGCAATAGTTCACCCTATCCACGAGACGGAAGTACAAAGCCATCTCGAACAGAACAACAGGACGCGGAACTGGCTTCGGCTTCGCTGATATTCTTGGTTTTATTTAACGGTTTTTTTTTTTATTCCTCGGGTTCCAACAGACACTGCGACTTAAAAAAAAATAAATAAATAAATAAATAAAATCCTCCTTCCCCCCTTCTCCCCCCCCCCCCACCCACGTGTCTCTCAGAATCGCTGGGTTAGGTTATCCGCGGAGGACGGACCGAAGGTGATCATTCTCCCTCCCTCCCCTCGTTTTATTCAATGGCGTTCCGATTTGTTGTAAAATCCCTATTGTAGGATTTAATGCGGGTCACTATTGCTTATCGCTGTAAATATCAACTAAGTTCACCACCACTCATCATCACTATAAATCCAGTTTATTACCGTTACTCATCACACAAGAACAGTTCAAAATCCTCATCACAAAATAAAATTAGGTTACCACTCCCTCATCACAAAATTACCCTATTTACCAATTTAACACAATTTATGTATGTATAAGTGTGAATAATGTTTTTATAATTCATATTTTTTTTACATAATTCAAATCATCAGTTTCTTCATGTTATAACCAGTACAATTCATCACTCTCATCACATAGTTTCATCACAAGATCACTATAACATAACACACCTCTCCGAGACGCGACAATACGAAAATACGAAGTCAAAGTTTTCGTCGAAGTCGGAGTCAGAATCAACGTCGAAGTTGAGGCGAAGTCAAAGTCAGAGTCAACGTCGAAGTTCGAGTCAGAGTCGAACGTCGAAGTCGAGTCAGAGTCAGAATAAACGACAAAACGTTCGAAGTCGAATTCGTCGAAGTCGAAGTCAGAGTAAACAACGTCAGCGTCGAAGTCTAAGCCGAGGTCGAAGTCAAAAAGTAATAAAACTCAAAGAAAAAGTTAAATTCAGCGTCAAAGTCAAAAGTCAAAATCCTCAAACACGAAATACCCATCGCCCGCCCTCGGGGAATCTTGACTCTCCGAACAGCAGCCCCGACGCGCGATTTAAGAAATTAAACCACGATTTGGGATCCTGCGGGAACGAACACGGCGCCATCTTGAACAAGGGCGTTCCTGTTAAAGAGGCCTAGTGGAAAATTATGATAAAAAACTTATCTGAGATATAAATTGATCAAAACTCGCAGGGTAACAGGTTTATTTGATAATTTATTCGATAGTTTATTTGATAATTAGGGAGTATCTGGTTGGTAGAAAATGAAGAAGAAAAAGAGAAGAAGAAAAGTAAGTAGGAAGAAGAATAAAGAAAAAGGGAAAGTTGAGTAAAAAGAAACAAAGTGAAAATATAAGAAGGAAGAAGAATTAAAAGAAAAAGAAGGGAAAATGAGAAAAACAAAACAAAAAAATGAGAAGGAAGAAGAATTAAGAAGAAATGAAGGCAAAATTTGAGAAAGAAGAAAAAATGAAAAGAAAATGAAAGAGAAAAGAAAAGGAAGAAGAATTCCTAAAATACCTTAATAGCACCAGACTTCAGAAATGTCGAGGCCAATCACTTGTCCGAATTTCCGGAAACATGAAAAGTAAACAAACCTTTAACTTTTTATTAGAAAAAAAAACACCATGTCAAATATAGAGAAGGTATGAATGGTCATGGATAAATCAACAACATAAGTTATTATTATCATAAATAATAATATAAATAATGCATAAAATAAATAATTGAGGCTATTTTATATATATTTTTTCGGAAATTCTCGTGTTTATTCACTCATATCAGCAAAGTATTTTGAATGAACTGTAGGCCTACTATCACACGAAACACGTCGAAATATGAACCGTATTCAGGTATGAATGAGAACGAATATTTTTCACAATACAAGAGACCCATTCGACCGGTTTCGAATACATCCCGATGTACCTTTGACGAAGATACATTCGAAACCGATTAAAACACACCTATTGTATAGATATCCATTCTCATTCATGCCTCTCCCACGTCGAAACATATGAATGAAAACGAGGAAATCCACAAGGTCGAGTAAACACTTCGATATAGCTTGGCTTTAATCGGATTTATCGAAATTCTAATTAACCGCACATCTTGCTCCATTAATCCACTCGAACTCAGACCTCACTGCTGATTAGGGTTGCAGTAAATTGAGAGAATTTGACTGCATTGCAACGGAGGTGTGCGAGGTCCTGCATGGATGGCATGGTTGCCAAGACGTGGATTAAAACTTGATTTATATCCGTCTATCGTGAGCATTCGTCTTCTTAATCCGTGTGAATCTTTAAATAGCCAAAGAAGAAAGATGGGAAAATGAAGAAGAAAAATAAGAGAAAGGGGATGAAGTAAATAGCCAAAAGAAGAAAGACGAGAAAATGAAGAAGAAGAAAAATAAGAGAAAGGGAGATGAAGTAAATAGCCAAAAGAAGAAAGATGAGAAAATGAAGGAGAGAAGAAAAATAAAAGAAAGGGAGATGGAAAAGAGAAAGAAGAGGGAGAAGAAAAGGCATATGAAGAAAAAGAAAAAAGAAATTAGTATTCATCTTAATCCATATGAATCTCTAAATAGCTAAAAAAAAAAGACTATGAAGAGAAGAAAAATAAGATGAAGACGAGGAATAGAAAAAAGAGGAAAAGAAAAGGAATATACAGGGAAAGAAAAGAAAAGAAAAAAATCCTAGTCACGCGTTGCATTCGCTGACAAATAAAAACAGGTCATGTACTATACTCAGAATAACATAAACAAATAAAACAGGTCATGTACTATATTCAGAATAACATAAACAAAATATCATGTAAGAATAACATAAACAAATAAAACAGGTCATGTACTATATTCAGACTAACGAAACGCCACGCAACTCTTCAACTCTTGTCAAATTTTTTTTTTTTTTTTTTTTTTTAGCTTCGTTCCAGCATGATTGTAATTTCCTTTTCATTTCGTCCCAATCACACACTCGCGCTGAAATCCTCCCGCTCTCTCGTTGATCATGACCGACGTCGAACGAACATGACGTTCAATGATAAAATCCAATTAAGAGTAAAAGCCCAGATCGTCAATGCAAACGAAAGAGAGAGAGAGAGAGAGAGAGAAGAGAGAGAGAGAGAGAGAGAGAGAGAGAGAGAGAGAGAGAGAGAGAGAGAGAGAGAGAAGAGAGAGAGAGAGAGAGAGAGAGAGAGAGAGAGAGAGAGAGAGAGAGAGAGAGAGAGAGAGAGAGCTTGAGAGAGAGAGAGAGAAGAGAGAGAGAGAGAGAGAGAGAGAGAGAGAGAGAGAGAGAGAGAGAGAGAGAGAGAGAGAGAGAGAGAGAGAGAGAGAGACATGTACTAGTTAAGCGCTGTTTCTCGTCTGCTGTAGTATAGAAGGTACAGAATCTTGCTGTACTAATTTAAAATCGCCAGATCGTCAATACAAACGGGAAATAAACATTTACTAGTTACACGTTTTTTCTCGTCCATTGCATTAGGGAAGGTAAGGAATCTTGTACTAATTCAGTGTTGCAGAATATGGAAAATATGTAATAGTTTAAGCGCCGTTCCTCGTCTGTTTAGTAATAGGAGGTACAAAAATCACGCTGTACTAATTCAGCGTTACGGAATGATGGTTAAAAAGGAGTTTAGAAAGACACAGGAAAGCAAGAGAAGTGTACAGGACGCGTGTTGACTGGGAGGGACGCCACGGTAAACATGTAGGCCTACTAATTCCTTGTCTACTTATAACGGAAAGAACACGATAGCAACACAGTCATGCGGTACAAGATTAGCGTTACCGAATGCTTGTAATAAGGAGATTGGAAAGGCATAGGAAGGCAGCACAGGTGTACAATGCGCGAGAAGGTATTAGGCGGTGGAAGGGACGGCAGTACAGGTGTACAGGGCGTGTTGAGAGCGAATTAAATAGAAAGAAATCAGGTGTTTAGCGGTGACTTGGACTGTCTTGTCGACGAAGAGCCCAGTTTTTATTAGGTATGAATTAGCAATGATAAATGAATGAATAAGTACTCTTTACGCACAAGAGTAACCAATATATTAATTACATACGGAAATAAACACCAATAATATGAACAAAGTGAAGAAATAGGAAATAAACACTAATTAGAAAGTTGTGCAGATGAACGAAATATGAATAAAGTGAAGAAATCAGGAAATAAACACTAATTAGAAAGTTGTTCGGATGAACGAAATATGAAAAAAGTGAAGAAATCAGAAAAGGAAACAACAACTATCAGAAGTGCACATGAAATCTACGTCACCTCTGCCCTCTTTCTCAACACACGAAGTAGCACAGTACTAACCGGAGCTTCATGGCCCGGGCTCATTCTGTACTGACGTCTGCCAAGTACTTACGCAATACAAGTGGCGGCCAACATACCAGGGAGGGTCACCGAGCAGCCATAATGCAGGCTATGTCACCAGGCGGTCGCACTGCACAGATTACGAACAGAAAATAATCTGTTTTTATTTTTCTCTCACTGGTTGGATTAATTCGAATCTCCGGAGACTGAGGAGCTTCTGATTACGCTATCAAAATCTTTAAAAAATTATTAATGAATTAAAATCACGGCTGATATGGCAAGGTGGTCATACCAGACTTGAAACATTTGAATAAATATATTTTTAATAATAACGTAAGCCGTGTGTATTATAGGCGTATCGATTACCACAATAATTTAAAAATGTACAACAGAGTCTCAGCCACTGAACGATTCACACCCGTGACAGAACTGACAACCATATAAGTCTCTCTCGTGGAGAATCACGGCCAAAGCTCTTGTCAAACCTGTTTCGAATTCTGTCTCGAACAACTGCTCAATACCGCACTTTTTTTTCGATAGGGTAAGGACAGATTCGAAGCTTCAGTTCGTTAAAAGACTTTTCATCCACCAATGTACATTTTCCCTGCAGCAATAGCCAGTTTGAAGTCCTCTGTATTAACCACTTCTATTGTCCTGATGCACCATTTCATAATAACATTTAAGAAAGATAAGTAAATAAACTGGAAATAAAAACTGAAATGACATTAACCGAACCATTACCTAACTAAATGGAATAGAAGCATTAAATAAATAAAAATAAAAAATTGTGTTATTAACCACTAGCTCTAGGGTGGCACTAGCGGGCTTGCAGTTAACTACAGATTGGGTGCGTCAAGTTAGCACTTATACAGCGTGGCATACTTTCTTCAAGCTCGCATCTGTTACTGTTACACAATGGTAAAAGGTATACACACTATAAATCTAAGTGTAACATAAAAATCAAAACAGTCATGTGGCATTATCAAAATTACCCGCTAGACAACCTTGTAAAGTGGCGTAATCACTGACAGAAAAAAATGATTTGACGAAAGGATTATACCACATGAAAATACAGTAGAATACAGGAAAAAAAATCCTGATATGTTGATCTTGCTTAGCGTCGTGTTGCTTCTCGCCACATGAGGGAAATCTTACTGATGAAGTAAATGAAATTTATGTATGAGTAAACGCCATTTTGTTGTGTGTGTATATAAATAAACAATTATATAAATAAATGTGTGTGTGTGTGTGTGTGTGTGTGTGTGTGTGTGTGTGTGTGTGTGTGTGTGTGTGTGTGTGTGTGTGTGTGTGTGTGAAAAGAACAAAAATGGGAGACAAGGAACTTTTAGATGAAAAAGGTGGATGTCTGTAATCTAAACACGGAAGAAAAAAACAAAATAAATAAAAAGAAAAGAAAGGAGGAGGAAAAAAAGGAAGAAAATTGAGTAATATGGAACAAAGGAGCGAGAAAGACAAAAAAAAAACTTGATTGTGGTAACATTCCACCATCAGACCAGTGGATGTACAAGTGAACACGCGTATGCATGTATGCTAATGAGATGCATAACGGCGGACACAAGATGACACAAAGAACAAGAGACTCGATCCAACAAACACCAAATGCAATTATTCAAAACCCTCGTTATACAAGCCCCCAGACATCAAAACGCAGCCACATGGACCAACATACCTCCCTAATTCCCCTGCATATTTACAACATTGCTCACACTCCGCAAAAAAATAGTACACAGTTCGTTCACTCGCACCGCATAACACACTGGATAATTTTTCGAACAATAAATTCACCATAATGCTTTAAATATAAACGGGTATACGGCACATAAACTACTTCTACACGCTCTTTTACTGTAAATATATTTTTGAAAAATATGTTTTCATCTTCATTTCTATTGTCCTGATGCACTATTTCATAATAACATTTAAGAAAGAAAGATAAATAAGTAAATAAACTGGAAATAAAAACTGAAATGACATTAACCGAACCATTACATAACTAACTGGAATAAAAGCAATAATTAAATAAAAATAAACATGAATAAAGTGATTTAAATAAAACAAACGAAAGAAAAACATACATGTACAATAAATGTACGTAAAATGTTCCCGCACAAACCTGCTTGTACATTGGACCTTCAAACACAGAGGACTGGGCAACCGAAAATAAATAGATGAATTAATGAATATATAGATTAATAAACATATGAATAGGTGAATAAATATATTGAATAATAGATAGGTGAATAAATGAATATATAGATGAATAAACAGATAAGAATAAATAGGTGAATAATTGAGTGGATACATTGGTTAACAGATAGATATATAGATAAATAAATGCACTTATTAATAAACAGATGAATGGATAAAAAAATAAACTGATTAATAGATAGACAAATGAAAAAACAACAAATAGACAGATAGACAAATAAATATATTGATCAATAAATATACAGACAGATAGATGAATAGATAGATATGTAGACGGACGACTAAAGAAATGAATAAGTAAAGAATAAAAACAACAATAATAAAAAAACACGTATCCCCTAACCAAAGAATAAAGAATAAAAACAACAACAACAACAACCATAACCTTAACCAAAGAATTTTTCGATACCGGACACTTGGCTACAGGACAGGAAAGGACTTTCAGCGCCGGGATCCAAGGAGAAGAGGTCCTTCTATCCTCCTGTCACGCTCCTTCCCTCCAGACAACGGAATCCTGCCCCGTGAAACCATCCCCAACTGCTTGTGTCCTTAGTCCTAAAGAGAGGAATCCAGCAAGCGCTTGTTGTGAGCAGCTGACTGGGTCGTTTGTCTCGCGAAGGACAGTTCCGCTTGTTTTCTATTTTTTTTTTTCGGTAACATTTTTTTTAAAGACTTGATTTGACTTTCCGTTTATTCGAAGATGGGGAGAAAAGAAGGGAGAGATATTTATCGAGGACAACCACGCGATATTTTTACTTATACAATCCTTTAACACCGTCTATCCTATGCTCTATCGAGGACAACCACGCGACAATTTTTGTATATAATTCTTTAACACCGTCTATCCTATGCTCTAAGATTATGAATTAGGGATCCGGTCGCATTTATATAATCACAAACACCTGTACCTTAACCCAGCGGATACACTTATGTCTATAGAGATTACATGAAGTTATATAACACTCACCTGGGCCAGTTGTTCCGCGCTCTTTAGCTATCTCCCAGCCTCGACCTGGTCCTCAAGCTTGTAATTTCTCGTATGCAATATTCTTCAGGCTGAACAATCGTGACTTCCAGCCTGATATCTTCGAAGGAATCTATCGGAATCTATCAAGGCAATCCTCAGGAAATCTAAAAAAAAAAAGTGTATGACCTTCAGCGGTATTGCAACACCAGGTACAAGTTAGCACGGAGTTGTGAATGCCATATCAGTGTCTCTTCTTGTGCTGACTTTCTACTTTTGCTCGACGCTTAACGAGTCTGCTGCTCAGGGAAGATAACGCAGACTTTCCTTGCTGTCTCACCCAAATCGCACTTGATTCAGACGGATGCGAGGTGGGTGCGGGGACGGGGAAATACTTACAAAGAGTGACACAACTTGGAGCAAAGAGATACTAACGAAATACTTATAAAGAGTGACACAACTTGGAGCAAAGAGATACTAACGAAATACTTATAAAGAGTGACACAAGTTAAACGTAAAGAGATACTAACCTAACCCGAATAACTTCATTAACTTTACGTAACAGAATGTAACTTAAAGTCTTCACTATGGTTTAATTATGTCGATGCTCGTGTATAAACAATGTTTTTTTTCATCATTATCTAAAGAGTTGTAAGTTGTACGTCAACATGCATATGGTAAACAATGAATTATTGCTATTCTTACATGCAAAATTTCATGCTTACATTCTCGTTACCATTATTATCAACGTTCTTGTGATTCTTGATTATCATTATCACCAATTAAATAATTATCATTGTTGGCATCATCATCATTATCACATCATCATCATCAGCCTCATGATCAGCCTCATTATTGATAACATTACTATTATTGTTATCATTACTATAATTATGATCATTATTATCATTATCAAAATTAGCATAATTATCACCATCACCACTAACCACAGAAAACCCTTTTTTCAATACTTCTCACGGCAAAGATTCACAGAAAAAGGTCACAAGGTCAACGATATTTCGGAGCAATCAAAACTCACCCCAAATTACACCTAGCTTAGAGTCTCAGGTCGCCATTACACACCATTCACCCTGGAAGGAAATACGACTGATATTGAGCCATTCACAGACCTTGGGATTTGTGAATGAAGGGAGGAAGGAAGGAGGGTCTCAGTCCGACTGAAATGATTCGGTGAATATGTTTTTGTGTCGGATTCATGTATTTCAGGAGGTAGTTTAGTCAAGTTCTGGATAGTCATTTGCTGTTGTAGATTGTATTTCGAGTAGTAAGTGGTCAGTTAAGGTTTTATGTGGACCTGTTGTATTCGGGTATTTTCCACTTGTATTTTTATTGTATTTTGTTGTGGTTTTCTAAATATTTTACTATTTTTTCGTACATTTCTTTTTATTGTTTTCTGATTTTTGTTGATTTGTTTGAGGTAGTAACAGTCAGTTTATTTTTCTTATATAGATCTGTTATAATGGGGAAATATTCTGAATATATGATACAATTTTTATTGTATATATTGTCGTCTTCTGAGAGATGAGGTCAGGTTTGTTGTTATTTGTTAAATAGACCTATTCTGAAATTATTAATAATAACAACACAATCCTTTGTAAGATCATATTTAATCATTACTTTCTATACCACTTAATATGTCACAATACTTACATTATCCTACTTTATCAAACTGTTGTCTGACTTATTACCAGAAATTATAAATGGTGGAAGGTAGAAAATAATTTATCTTTTTTGTTATTGAAACTGTAGATGTACTCATACCATCCAGTCTATCTGTGTTCTTCAACTTTTATCTATTTATCTATTTATTTATGTTTGAACTATACCTTGATTACCAATAATAAAAAAACACTACGAAGACCATTTTTCTATAAATGCAATAAATAATGCTTATAAACCATAACAAAAAACCGCTATGAAGACCTTTATATAATGCAATAAATAATGCTTATGAATAATAATAATAATAATAAAAATACGAACATAAATACAGGAAACCCCCAACGACCTTTCAAAAAACAAACAAACAAAAACAAAAACACAATTAAATCAACCCTTTCACTCCATAGTCACAGATCCTGAACCCAACAGCAGTTCATAAACCACCGCGACTAAACACAAAACAGGACAGACGGTCACCCTTATAAGGCGCTGTCACACTAGCACTTTTTCCGTCAATTTTTGAATTTTCTGATTTTTTTTCTTTATTTTTGAGCGAATTGTGGTTTCCAGTTAGACGATAATGATCGTTTCCGTCTGAAAACCTTTCCGTCAACTTTTTCAGCCAAGCACAGTCAAATCAAGAGCTATAGTCGAGAATGTTTGTATTCGTGTTAAATGAAATTGTCAAAAAGATAACGGAAAAAGTGCTAGTGTGACACACACACACACACCACACACACACACACGCACACACGCACGCACGCACACACACACACACACACACACACACACCACACACACACACACACACGCACGCACACACGCACGCACACACACACACACACACACACACACACACACACACACACACACACACACACACACACACACACCACACACACACACACACACACACACACACACACACACACACACACACACACACACACACACGCACACGTTCTCACGCACACGCAGAAGCACACTCAAATACATACGCACACACACGTTATTATAATCACAATTTCCTATATGATTGAATATTTAACTTAATTATTCTTGAATAATAAGGTAAACTTGAGTAATTTACTAATTTCTAATTGAGTATGATAAGTATTGTCTTTGCTTCCCTGATTTTGACAATGTAATGTGTGAAGCCTTATCTCAGTTGTGATAAATACGTATTTTCCTTATCTCACATTTTTTCCTTTTTTCAAATCTTCCCGCCAATTCCCTTGAAGACTATTAACGGTGAAGGAAAAGAGTAAAATAGTTTAGTACACTTTTATACTACTCATAAAAGGGAAAATCTTCGTTTAACTTCTGGAAAATAAAGAAAGAAACATTTTCATTCATTATTTTGTCACTTGCTAATTAGGATAAAACAGGTTATCCAGAAATTATTTTTGAATTCAAGTTCTGAGTCATTTTGAAAGAGATCTCGAGAGCCGTTTGAAAATCGTCCGTTAAAATGACTTCCATCATAATTTTAACTCCTTTTAATCCTAATTCAAACTTAATCTTGAAGAACGATCGAATTTCAGTATTATAATGTCTGTCTATATTTTTTTGTGTTGATATAAATAATTTTGCTTTTGGCTTTTGTAGAAATTACGATGATTTTGGCGTAACCCTTTTTCACTCAGGGTCGATAGGCCTACAAGGAACTGAAAACTTTTCTGAATTCGAGAAAAATGATTCGAGGCTTATGTCTATAATTTTGGGAAAGTTTGTAAAATGATTTGAGATGTTTGATGTCTCGTGAGGAGGAATATTTTGCGAGATCACCTTGGCAGATTACACTCACTGAAAGTCGCAGATACACAACACACACACACACACACACACACACACACACACACACACACACACACACACACACATACACACACACACACCACACACACACACACACACACACACACACACACACACACACACACACACACACACGTAAGGAAGGATATTTTGCGAAATCACGTTTATAGATTACATTCCCTGAGAGTCACAGATGTGCAAAATTGGAGAGAAAATACAGTAGGACAAAACTACACGCACACACACACACACACACACACACACACACACACACACACAACACACACACACACACACACACACACACACACACACGTACACGCATCTGCTTATCTCTCTATCTATCCATCCATCTATCTACCTACCTATTTATGTCTATCTATTCATCCATCCATCTATCTATCTATCTATCATCTGTCCATAAATCCATCCATCCATCTATCTACCTGTCCATCCATTCATCCATCTGTCCATCTATCCATCCATCTATCTATCCATCCATCTATCATCTATCTATCTAATCATCTATCCATCCATCTATCTATCTATATAACATATATCAACTTTTAGGTTTAGAATTTTACTGATCATTTCTAAAACCTTTCCTTTCTCGAGAGCTGCCAATCATACTGTCGCGATCAGTGCAATGAAAAAAAATTCCTGAAACGTTTTGTCTCCATCTCTGAAATGATGATTATAATAATGATGATAATGATAACGATAATGGCAATGATAGTCGCAATAGTAGTGATAGTGGTCATGTAGCAGTAGTAATGCTGATAATGGTGTGGTGGTGATGATAATGGTGATGATGATGGTGATGGTGATGTTTGATGATGGTGGTGTGGTGATGGTGATGAAGATGATTATGATGATGGTGATGATGATAATATGATTATGATTATGATAAGGATTGATGATGATGGTGATTATAATGAATAGTAATGGTATAATATAATAATAATAATAATAATAATAATAATAATAATAATAATAATAATAATAATAATAATAATAATAATAATAATAACAACAACAACAACAACAACAATAATAATGAAAACAACAATCCATTACTTCAAGAGATCAAAAACAAAAAATACCCACCACCCACACTCATCACACACAACAATCTCTTCCCTTTGACAAGACCCCAAAACACCAGCTGACAATCCCATGCACAGCTTATAAATTAAACTGACGAAAGAGATTAGTCAGACGAGGAACATTTTCATATCTTATCGGCTGAGAAGGATTTATAAACCTTGTGGAATTTTTGGTCTGCTCCATGAGGCGGCCAACGCGTTCATTTTGAATGTTCAAATGATGGAATAATTGTAGTGAGGATGGTGATGGATGGGATGATGGTGATGGTGATGATGATGATGATGGTGATGATGATGATGGTGATGATGATTGATGGTGATGATGATGATGGTGATGGTGATGATGGTGATGTGATGATGGTGATGATGGATGATGGTGATGGTGATGACGATTGTGATGATAATGATGTTTATGATAACGATAATAATTATAACAACAACAATGATAATGATAATCATAATGATGTTTTCATTAATAACAACAATGATAATAATGATGGTGATATAGATAATAATGATAATGGTAATAAAATTAATGATAATTTTGATGACAATATTGATGATGATAACAACAATAATAATAAAAACAGTAATAATAACAGTAATAGTAACAAGAACGACATTAATAATAACAATAACGACAATAAAAAACAACACAGATACAAATAAAGATCATAAAATCCCTTGTATTTAGTATTTTGTTACCTTTCTTTTGGGTGTCTCTATAAAGGCTAACAGACTAAATGCAAATACGCTATTCATAAGTCACGTGGAATGCTACAGTCACAACAACAACAACAAAAAAAACATTCCCTTGACCAGGTATGCCTAGCCGGGACATGCTGTTATGCTGTTATGACGTCAGAGAGGTATGCCAATTACTTAGTCCATTGCGTGAACTTGGCATAATGTTTGCAAGTGTAATGCTCTCCCGGTGTTGTATATGGTTCATGTGTGGTGTTGGTGTTGTGGTTTATGGTGGTGTAGGACGGTGCGAGCTATATGTAAGGTGGGGGTATATGGTTTCAAGTATGGTGCATATGTATAGGATGTTGCAAGATATATGTGAGCAAGATAGGGATATATATGCCCCAAGTATGGTGAACATGATGGAGTTCTAATAATGGTGCAAAATACATGTTAGCAAGGTGGAGGTGTGTAATACACAAGTATGGTGTATATGATGGATTTCTATGATGGTACGAGACACCTGCAAGCAAGCTGGGAATATGCAGTATAGTTGCAAGTGTGGTGCATGCTTACAGGGACTGTGTGTTGTTTATTGTGTTGTCTTTGTGAGGAGAACGAAGACAGTCGGTAACAACTCACATTATGGTTATTATTATTATATATTATTATGGTTCTAATAAAGGGTACAAAACAACGTTTGAATAAGGCAATCGTTCTAATCTCTTATATTGGGTAGATATCGTGTCGAAATAATTTAGATACATGATCAGTATATTTCATGTGATCTGTGTGGTTTTATTAGCAACGGGATTCATTGTTTCTCTGGTATGGTGACGAGTATGGTGAAAGTAACGAAAGTTATGGTGAGTTTGGCGTAGCTTTAATTGAAAAGGAAATTAAAAGGCTTTCCTTACCCCCCCCAAAAAAAAAAAAAAAAAAAAGTAAATTAATATGAAACATAAAAAGATGAAAGAAAAGTTTAGAGAAAATTCTTTGTATAAGATCTTAATACAAATATCTTGACATACGGTTTCGAGAGAGTGAATCTCCTAAAAAAGGTTTTGTCATAACAGTTCACATCTCGCCAACACCATATTATGTACATAATTCAATTGATGCAATACTGAGGCATATGTCATAACTCAGTAAACATATCACATTTGAAGTAATATATACGTATAGAAATATACATATATACCCTGCCCCCAACACACACACAAACACACGACACACACACACACATACCCACCCACACCCACACAAACAAACACACCGACACACACCCCCACAAACACCCTCACCCACACAACACCCCCCCCCACACACAAACACAAACCCCCACCCCACCCACACAAACACCCCCACACACAAACACAAACCCCCACCCACACCCCCACACACAAACACAAACCCCCACCCACACCCCCACACACCACCCCCACACACAAACACAAACCCCCACCCACAAACACAAACCCCCACCCCACACCCACCACACCAACACACAAACCAAACCCACACACCCACAAACACATTGCAGCATTGCAGCGACGATCACCCGGCATGCACTTGACGCACGTTAAAGGTTGGCGAAGTAAGAATGCGTTGCCGAAGCAGTACAGAGGTGAAAGTGACTGGCAAATGAGCGACAGGTGGGGAGGGAAGGGGGGGGGAGTGAGGGAGGGAGGGAGAGGGCGTGAAGGACGGGGTTGGGAGGGAGGGAGGGAAAGGGGAAGAGAGGGAGAGGGGGTGGAGGGGGGAGGGGGGAGGGAGGATGGAGGGGGGAGGGAAGGGGGTAGGGAGGGAAAATGGAGGGAAGAGGAGGGAAAAGAGGAGGAAAAGAGGAGGGACAGAGGGGGAGGGAAAGGCGTGAAGGAGCGAATAGGGGGGGGAGGAGGGGGGCGTGAAGTAAGAGGGGAGGGCGGAAAGGGGGGAGAGGGAGGGGCGTGAAGGAGAGAACAGGGGGGGAGGGAGAGGGAAGATTGGGCTCCGTGACGTAACAGCGTTATGTAGGACAAGATGGTGGTGTCCGGGGGTAGGAGGGGGTGGGGGAGGACGACGAGAGGGAGGGAGGGAGGGAGGGAAGAAGGGAGGACTAGAGGGAGGGAGGGAGGGAGGGAGGAGTAGAGGGAGGGAGGGAGGCCAGAGAGTACTCAGGACCAGAGGGAAGGAGGGGAGGGAGGGAAAGGGAGGGAAGGGAGGATAGGTTAGGTCGATCCTTCAGTCTCTCAGGTTGTGACTCATGACGACTTAATCCTGATTCCTCCGGGCTAGGAAGCGCAAGGATGACCTCTTTCTAAATCCACTTTTAGGGAGCGAGGGAGACGAAGAAGTAGAGTTATTGTCATTGTCATTATTGATATTATTGTTATTGTTATCATTTTTATTGTTATTGTTATCATCATTACTATTATCCTCATTATCATTATCATTACTATTATCCCCATTCTCATTCTATTATCATTATTCTCATATTTACTAATTATCCTCATTCTCATTCTCATTATGATGGTGATGATGATAAATCACAACCATCACCACACCATCACCATCATCACAACATCAAAATCCTCATACTTCCACAATCATCATATTTATAACACCTACCCACCCCTCTAACCTGATACAACCCCTCACACCCCCTCATACCTCCTCATACCTCAACACCAACCTCCTCCCAAACAACCAAAGTCCTCTATTTCGACAATTAATCCTCGTTCGGTCCTTACCAGCTTGTCCCGGGGGGCGTGGCCTTCGCAAATCAAGGTTAAATGGTCAGATCGTTCTTGCTGTGTGACGCCGCGACCTTATGTGACGACGGCGCCTTTCAGTGACGTCACAGGAGAGGCATCGCCAGCAGGAGGGTGTCACGTGACTGGCTATGCGAAATGAAGGGAGGGAGGGTGGGTGGGGGAGGGAGGGAGGGGGGGAGGTGGAAGGAGGGGAAGGTGGAAGAGAGGGAGAGGGGGTAGGGGGAGAGGAGAGGGAGAAAGGAAAGGTAGAAGAGAGGGAGAGGGAGAGAGAGAGGGTGGTTGGGGAGAGAAGAGAGAGAGAGAAAGGGGAATAGTGAGAGAAAGAGACGAATAGAGAGGAGTTAAAGAAAGGGAAAGGAAGAGAAGAAAAGTGAGAGAAAGAGGGAAGAGGAGTGAAAGTGACAGAGGAAAATGAACACACAAAAAAAGAAAGAAAAAAAGAAGAAAAGAAAAAGAGAAAGAAACCGAGAGTGGAGAGAGAAAACTCCCACCCGCGCCATCTTGCTTCACGCGAGGTTAGCAAGCACATCTTGCCTCGGTGCCCCCAGGTCGCCATTCACGTGATCACGCCCCCCCCCCCCCCCCCACCCCCCTGAAGTGCCAACCACGCCCGTCCTCTCTTCCTACACCAGCCAGCACTTGCCTGTTCCCTCACAACACCTACACACACCTGCACGCTTCTCTCCTCGGCACACCTGTTCAGAACCTCTCAACACCTGCATCAGGTAACTGTACCTACCTCTGCGAATCGCAAACCGATATTAGCATGATGGTTAGTACAGCGATTAGAGTCTAAATTCGCTCGTTATGGCACAAAGTAAGGTATTTTGTTGTCCTCAGTATGGAAACTATAAGTAAAGAGGGAGAGAGGGAGAGAGGGGGGGAGAGGAGGGGAAGGGAGAAAGGGAAGAGAGGAGAGAGAGGGAGAGAGAGAGAGAGAGCCAGAGAAAGAGAGGGACAGAGGAAGAAAGAAAAAAGAGAGAGCACAGAAACAGAGAGAGAGAGAGAGAGAGAGAGAGAGAAAGAAGAAAGAAAAGAGAGACAGAGAGAGAAAAAAAGAGAGAGCACAGACACCCAAAATGTAAACAAGAGCACGTGTAGGTCTACAAGCCTATACAACACACGTACTCCAACATCCACGCTTATTCCTCAACATGAATGAAAAACGAAACCTCACACATTCCAGATCCAGGTCAAGGATGAGGGAAAGGAACCACAACACTATCCAGGGAACTGATAAGAAGAAAGGATTTTTTTTTTCAGGGAATGTGACGATAACAAACGATAAGATTGTATACTGTGTGTATTGAGCAAGAAGGCGGGACCCATTTCAATGCTTTCGTTGAATGTTTATTTGACACTGTGTTGCTTTTGTTTTGTTTAAAGCAATTTAAGAATGGGATTGGAGATGTGATATTTTGTTTCAAAAAGCCAAGAGTATACATCCCGAAGGCTTGTTTTGTTAATTGAATAGAAATACAGTATAAAAAAAAGTATTTTGTAATGTCACGAATATCTTGTTCAGTTAATAGCCATTAATAGAGGTAACTAGATAGATTGATGCAATGATGTATAATTTTGTTGATGGTCTGAAAGTGTTATTCGGTTAACAGGCATAGATATATGAATAGATGGATAGATAGACGGATAGGCAGACAAACAGATAGATAGATATGCAGGCAGATTAATAAGGAGAAACAACCAGACAGATAGATAGACAGACTGATAGATACACAGATGGACAGACAGAAAAAATGAAGTGGTAAATGGACAAGTAGGTGTAGACAGATGCATAGACTGAGATAAATACATGTATAGTGATAAATAGACGTCCCAAATGCAGCATGTTAGGTTACACAGTACACCGCTATTTACTAGAATATGTAAATAAAAGATGGAGTCTTGCAAGCTTCCGGAATTAATATCTTGTTAAGAACTTCCTGAAATTATTATCTGGGTCAAATTGGATAGCTTTTCGGCTGATTCCATTCATGTTCTTTTCTAATTCTCAGCGTGGTTAGTTGGAGAAAAAAGAGCAAGGAAGAGAGAGAGAGAGAGAGAGAGAGAGAGAGAGAGAGAGAGAGAGAGAGAGAGAGAGAGAGAGAGAGAGAGAGGAGAGAGAGAGAGAGAGAGAGAGAGAAGAGAAGAGAGAGAGAGAGAGAGAGAGAGATATATATATATATATATATAATATATAGATAATAGAAGATAATAGATAGATAGATAGATAGAGCCAGATAACTACACAGAAAGAGAGAAACGGTTCAAACGACCGAAAAAGAGAGTTGCAGATTGCCAGACAGACAGACAAAACAAAGACAAAGACAGAGAGCCGCAGAGAGAGAGATAAGCACGGCCAAAACCTACTCAAATCCGACAAAAACCGACGAAAACCGACAGCTCCGACTTCCCTGGAAAGGCGGACGATTCTCACCCGCTTTCCTTGTGCTAGGTCAATACAGGTCGGGAAAGATCTCAGTCACACGCGCGAGGGGAATGAAGAGGGAAGATGAAGGAAAGAAGCGAATGAAAGAGAGAGAGAGAGAGAGAGAGAGAAGAGAGAGAGAGAGAGAGAGAGAGAGAGAGAGAGAGAGAGAGAGAAAGAGAGAAAGAGAGAGAGAGAGAGAGAGAGAGAGAGAGAGAGAGAGAGAGAGAGAGAGAGAGAGAGAGAGAGAGAGAGAGAGAATGTTGATCTTATGCCTAAAGGGGAAAGGTATTTGGTAATTCTCTAATGTTTTGTTATTTGTCGTTATTGTTGTTATTTTACAATCGTTGTCATTGCTTGGGCCATTTCTATTACTATCACTAGCTCTCATTATTACTAGAAGTAGTTGTAGTAGTAGCAGTTCTACTACTACTGCTGCTACTGCTACTAATACTATTAGTACCTCTACTACTACTGCTTCTGCTGTTGTTGTTGCTACTACTACTACTACTACTACTACTCCTGCTACTACTACTACTACTACTACTACTACTACTACTACTCTGCTGTTGTTACTACTACTACTACTGCGACTGCTACTACTACTACTACTTCGATCACTGCTGTTTCTGATGTACTACTACTATTACTACGACTTCTATTACTACTGCTGCTTTTTCTGCTGCTGTTGCTACTGCTACTACCACTGATATTACCATCATCATTATTATCATCATTAACATTAATATCAATCTCCTATTCATCTTCACCATCACCATCGTTCTAATCATAGGCATTATTCTCACTAATCTCATTATCATCATTATCATAATATAATGAATTTTATTATCATCTGCATCTTCTCCTTTTTAGTCTAGCGTGATTTTATGGTTGTAACTGTCTCTGTTATAACACGAGGAGTCTATGAATATAATTTACAGCGATATAAATACATTTGTAAAGTGTAATTCTTGAATCCAAATGCTTACTTTTTCACTTACATATTTTTTTTATGTGTTTCAACTCTCCCTGTGTAATTTTCTTGTCATGTCAGGCTTGTCTAGAAATTTATCCTGAACAGTATTATTGTGAGAATGTAATCTATTGAAATTCATGAACGGAGGCTGAGTAAGTGTCATGTATGCTGTATTAATTAATGTTGAATGACTGGTGTAGTATGTACAAACTTGTCAATCAAATGTGTTACTTTTGAAGCTGTGCATAATATAGTGTTTTGAATTATGAGCAAAACTATCGACTTTTTTGTACTCAAGCAATGACGTGATAAAATTACCATTGTTATTATCACTATTATTGTTCTTGTTCTTCTTATTATTAATTATTACCATTATTATCATTATCATTATCATTATCATTATATATTCATCATCATTAATATAATTATTATCATTGTTATCATTATTATCATTATTATCATTATTATTTTATTATCATTATTAATCATTATCACTAATATCATTATTATGATCATTATTATCATCCTCATCACATCATAATTATTATCATTATCATAATTTATTATTATTATAATAATTGTTATTGCACTACTTCTATTATTATTATCATCTTTATCATAGTATCCTCATGTATTGTTACCAAATTATTATTATCATCATTATTACTATTATCAAAGATAGATATAGATACTGATATGTAAATATGATAAAATATATACACATGTAGATATAGATACAGATAAATGGATATAGATATAAATAGACAATTATACATAGATATAGACAGACAGACAGATAGATAGACAGGTAAATAAATATAGAGATATAAACGCATATGTTATTTTTTCTTCTTTTTTTATTCATGACTGATAGATATTTAACAAACTTTCCATTATCATCGTCCTTTTAATTGCACAAATAAGACAAACATTTTCAGAAAGAGTATAAAACATCTTCATTTTTCCTTTTGTTGAGTTTAGAATCGACTTTGTTTTATGGGAAAATACGACCGCATTCTGGGTATTTAGATGTTGAAAAGGAAATAAAAAGAGGAAGTGTTTTATTCGAGAAGAATGTGAAGAGTATTGCTATCTTTTCTTGTTTTTTTCTTTTTCTTTTATTCTTGGGTGTGTTTTAAGTGTGTGTAAGATCTTGTATTTGTACACACACACACACATACACTTACATATACATACAGGCAGACAAACACACACACACACACCACACAAACACACACACACACACACACATACACACACACAGGTCACACACACACACACACACACACACACACACACACACACACACACACCACACACACACACACACACACACACACACACACATCACACACACACACACACACACACACACACACACACACACACACACACACACACACACACACACACACACACACACACACACACACACACAGCAACACACACACACACACACACAGCACACACACACACACACACACACACACACACACACACACACACACACACACACACACACACACACACACACACACACACACACACACACACACACACACACACACACACACACACACACACACACACACATCCATATATACTATAGTATTTTTAAAAAGAAATTGAAAATGCATTTAATTCTGACGGTATTAAAAAAAAAAAAAAAATCCCACAGGAAGCTACGCAACACAGAATAAACAGCATAACACGAGCACGACAGTAAATAAAAAGGAAAGAAATAAAAAGAAATAGAAAAAGAAAAGAAAGAAATGGAAAAAAGAGAGAGAGAACGTGATCACTTTTAAAGTTCATTCATAAATATGTTTATCCTAAATAGTTGAGAGATGATGTTAGGTGAAGCTCTCTCTTTCTCTCATTCTCTCTCACTGTCATTCTCTTTTTTTTTCCTCTGTTTCTCTCTCGTCTTTCCTCTTTTTCTCTCTTCTTCTCTTTTCTTTTCTTTTTTTTCCTCTGTCTCTCTCTCGCCTTCCCTCTTTCTCTCTCTGCCTCTCTTTTCTTCTTTTTTTTTCCTCTGTCTCTCTCTTTCTTTCCTTCCTTCTCTCTTTTTGTCTCTCTCTTCTTTTTTCCTCTGTCTCTCTCTCTCTTCCTCTTTCTCTCTCTGTCTCTCTTCTTTCTTTCCTGTTTCCCTCTCTCTCTTCCTTCTTTCTCTTCCCTCTCCTTCTTCCTCTATCTTCCTTTCCTTTTTTCTGTCTCCCTCTCTCCTTCCCCTTCTTCTTGATTCTTCTTTATCTTCCTTCTCCTTCTTCTGTGTTCCTTTCCTTTTTTCTCTCTCCTTCCCTTGTTCTCTTAATCCCTCTGATTTCCCCCCTGGTTCTCTCTTTCTCTCCTTGTCTCATTCTCTCCCTCTCTCCTTCCCTCCTTCTCTCTTTCATCTCTTGTTCACTCTCTCTTTCTTTCTTTCATTCATTTCTCCCTCTCTCGCCCCGTCTCTTTAATTCCTCTCTCTCTCTCTCCTTCGATTCGTCCCTCCCATCTCCTTTTCTTTCTCTTCTCCTTCCTCCCTCTTTCTTTCTCTCTAACGACCTTGCGATTCCCCCCCCCCCCTCTCTCTCTCTCTCTCTCTCTCTTTCAACTCTCATCTACCTTTACCTCCCTCTTTCGCTCCCACCTTCTCCCCTTCTTCCCGCTCTCTCTCCCTCCCTTCCTCCTTCTTTTCTTTCTTCTACTCTTCCTCTCATTTATTCTCACTCTTCCTACCTTCTTCCCCCGTTTCTCCTTCCCTCCCATCCTCCCTTCCTCTTTTCCCTCTAATCCTCCTTCTCTCTCATCCTCTCTCCCTCTCATCCCTTCCCATTTCCTCCCTCCTAACCTCAATCCCTCCCATCCTCTCCCTTTTCTCTCCCTCTCATCCTCCCTCCTTTTTCTCTCTTCCATCCTCCCTCTTTTCTTCTCCCAACCTCCCATCCCCCTTTCTCCCCTCCATCACACCCTTTTCTCCTCCTCCCTCCCTCCCTTTTTCTCTTTCCTCTCTCCCCTCTCATCCTCCATCCCTCCTCCTTTTCTCCCTCCCACCACCCCCTCTCCCTCCCCTTTTCTCCCACCCTCCCTCCCTCTCTCCCATCCTCCCTCCCCCTTTTCTCCCCCTTTCTCCCACCCTACCTCCCACCACCCTCCCTCTCCCACCCACCCTCCCCCTCCCCCTCCCCCTCCCACCCTCCCGCCCCCTTTTCTCCTCCCACCTCCCTCCCTCTCTCCCTCTCTCCCCCCCCCCCACCCTCTCTCCTTCCCTCCCTCCCTCCCTCCCCGCCCCCTTCTCCTCCGACACCAGCGACCTCCCGCTCTCTATTGATCTGTGGAAACGGTATATTTCCCTAACCGTCTCCCTTAGTCCTCGCCGCGAAGCCCTCCACTTTTCGGAGGGACACGCACACACGCACGCACGGACGTACACATAGCTGGATAGTAGTGACACACGTACACTTAGTACACGTAGCTTAGAGTACACTCACGGACGTACACGTAGCTGGATAGTAGCGCTACACACGTACACTTAGAGGAGGGACACGTACACAGCTGGCACGATAGCACTACACGTAGCTGGATAGTAGTGCTACACACTTGTACACTTGTACACTATAGTAGTGCTACACACGTGTACGGACACGTAGCCACATTGTACGCGTACGCACATTTACGCATGCACTAGGGGATATAGGTACGGATGTATGGATGTGAATACACACGTGTGTATAGAAACTTTACACGCGCGAGCGCATACACACACACACACACACACACACACACACACACACACACACACACACACACACACAACACACACACACACACACACACACACACACACACACACACACACAAACACACACACACACACACACACACACCACACACGCACACGCACACGCACACAGCACACACATACATTGAATGAAAGAAGGGAAGGTGAAGAGGAAGATCGATAGAGGAAGAAATTGTGAAAGATGAAGAGGAGAGAGAAAGTGATAAGGCACGAATAGGGGAGGAGGAGGAGGAGGAGGAGGAAGACGTCGTGAGATGGAAATTGGGAAAAGAAAGGAAAGGCAATAAGGTAATAAGATAATAAATAAATCATGGATTATGAGGATAGAATAATAAGACAAAAAAGCGAATAAAACAAATCTAGAAAATATCAGAATTTCCTGCGCCATTTTGCTTTCTACCTATTCTTTAATGTATTTTTTTGTTTGTTTATATCTTTGTTTGCAGAAATATGGCTTTGTTTGTAGGCCCTTCAACACTTACTGAAGAAACTACTAATCTTCTCTTCTTTTTATTTATCATTTAGCGCGTTAAATACAAGCTTTTCGTTCAGTACATTCTCTAAAGCTTTTTTTTTTTCTTTTTTTTTTTTTTTTTTTTTTTTTTTACTTAGTGATTCGACACGTGTCCCGAGCGGGTGCCAAAATTTAGAAGAAAAAGGGAGAAACGTAAAAACAAAATGTATTCTTGAAATATGCTTGCGTGGTCCGACACATACATCCGACCGCATATGTGAATCTCTCTTTCTTTCTTCATTTCTCTTTCTATCTATTTATCTATCAAACGCTCTATCGATCTATTAAGTCTGCCGATATATTTATATGTATGTACGTGTTTATGTACGAACACAGACACAGACACACGCACACAGACACAGACACACAAGCACAAACACACGCACACACACAGACACACGCACACACACAGACACACACACACAGACACAGACACACGCACCAACACACACACACACACACACGCACCTTGCCTTCATCCACTTCTGTTTACACCCCCCCCCCTCCCCTCCCGACCTGCCGAGGCGCCGCCCAAGGTCCCTCGGCAGGAGGTGTTTACGCCCGCCGCGTCCCCTCTCGCGGGCGGCGTCGGAGGGCCACTCTGCGTCCATTACTCGGCGGCGACGCGGGAGAGGCGGGATAAAATCAGGCCTGATCACCGGTAAGTGCTTCAACAGGTGTTCCTTGAGCTCCCGTGAAGCTGGCGCCGCGACGTTAATTCCCCGCGCAGGACGCAGATGGCTTCACTGGCAAGGGAACTCTAAACATTTTAAGGCCCGGCGAGGTTGATGTACGTCCCTCCCGTCCGGATAAGAAGCGGAATGCGCCGTATATTAGGCGCGGCGAGGAGGAGCAAAGCGTGCATTTACAAGAGGACGTTGATAGTCTTTCTGTCCGGAAATAATGGGGCGACGCGATGGCCGAGATCGGGGGCGAGCCGCGCGGAGGACCTCAAAGGGGGCGGCGCGAGGGGGCGCGACCCTCGGCTAAGGGGACTAAGCCCTC
Organism: Penaeus vannamei; assembly: GCF_003789085.1. Taxonomy (NCBI): domain Eukaryota; kingdom Metazoa; phylum Arthropoda; class Malacostraca; order Decapoda; family Penaeidae; genus Penaeus; species Penaeus vannamei. The sequence goes on from NW_020871757.1 coordinate 57,312, forward strand.
TCTCGACGACGATCCGACGCAGATGCTCAGAGACGAGGATTTAGGAGGGAGACCAACAAAGACCCGAGCGAGAGAAGGGAAGAACAAGAAGAAGAGAGAAAAAAAAAAGGTTGGCGGATTCGACATGACTTGGCGGGACGGATCACAAAGGGCGATAAGAAACCCGTCGATTCACACGTGTCTTGTGCACACTTCTGTGGTCGGGGCGCGTCGTCGGCCCGAATTCCTTCGGTGTCAATTATCATGGCTTTTTTAACAGCGTCAATCTCGCTCTGGCTTCCACCCCCGCGACCCGAAAGCAATATAAGAAAGCGACTCCCGTTAATAGACTGCTATCACTAGTATGACTCCTTTAGAAGATGTACTTATTATGACCTCGACTACTATCACCGCCAGCCTGGTACAGTTACAGCCAGCGCTACTGCATTATTAGTGTCCTCGTCGCTGTCTGCCATACGGTTTCTCCGGCGCGCTCCTGCACCCGCTGTCTGTCGCAGGAGTGTTGTGAGCTCTGTCTGCGCCCTCTGCGACTCCCCCCCTTATTTCAGCAGGGCGCTTACTACTTGCCTGCTTTCGCCGCGGACACTAAAGCAGCAGTAACCGCTACCTGAAGTCAGCGCAAGTGGTGCTTACCCATCACTCGGCCCGCACTGCAAACATCACAGTTCGAGCCGCCGGAGCCTCGCAGGTGAGACACGTCTTCCTAAACGACCGGCGGAGTGTAATTTCCCGGGAACAGCCCGCGACGCTGATCACGGGTTGGCCGCGCCCGGACGGTCGATATTACGCCGTTTTTCTGCGGGATTATCGACCGTCGGGCTGTCAGCGAGGCATCCAAGACGTTCATGCGGGAGCGGGGCTGCTAATGACGTTCCTAGATGTGTATTTTTCATGATTTCATCGTCCGGCTTGGAATCAGGGGCACACAAATTGCATCTTTGCCTCACAACTGTCGCTGGATCTTGTCTCTAATTCCCCCGACAAACACAGGTGCGGAGTTCAGCCACGCAACACCTGACGGAGGGTTGGGCGCCGAGGCTCACAGGGCGCTTGCCTGCGCTCGCCGCTTGCAGTCTTCTTGTAGCTTCGGCCTCTCGGCTCGGCGCCTCTGCCCCTCTCCAGGGAGGATTAGGACCCTCTCGTTTTCTCGAAGGGCGTGGCGGTGCGGTTCCAGCGGAGGAGGCGGGGCTGAGGAGGAGGCTAAAGCAACGGCAATGGGCTGCGAATTACACGGGGCTCCGGCTAAACGCTGGCTATATAATTGTTATGAGGCCAAAGGAACCTCTGTTCTCGGGCGGGCCAAGCTGCCCTCCCGCTGGACCTCGTGTGAACAGAGGCAGGGCGATTCTCTCAACGCATAATGTTGCACACGTTAGCATGCACGATCGTCCTCGTTTTGGAACAAAGGCGCACTCACACTCATGCAAGCGCTGTCTTTTATTCCTCAGTAAGTATGGCCTGCCTTCTTACATCAACGTGTCCGCGTAGCCTTCCATTTTAACACTGAGTCATCCACCACACTCGGATATGCAGCGCACCAACAAAAAGCGAGTAAAAAACGCAAGCAAAACGCACAAGCAGGCCAGAACGCCTCCGATCCACGCCAGGAAAATTCCGACGCGAGGCGGCGACCTCCCGAGCGGCGGCCGCGAGCGCAGGGGCGTCGGGGCATCCCAGGGAGCTTAGCATAATGTGGCCTCGCTGACTTTACTGCAATCGAAGTGTCCGTATGCAGCACGAAGCCTAATTGCTGCGCCCGAGTTTTTCGTCAAGGCGCAAGCTATGATTACGGCGGCCTGCGACTCCTCTGCGGGGCTCGCGGCGAGGAGTAACCTTGCCGGGGCCGCCCTGCTTCTTGCCCCTGTCCTCGGCGCCTCCGCGTGATTGAATATCGCACCCTGCCGCGGCCCTCGGAGGCTGCGGAGGGCGTGCGGGCGCGGAGGGCGGAGGGAGGCGAGGGTGGAGAGGAGAGGGTGGCTCTCTGGAGATGAATCGGAGGCTGCGGTGGGCGTGCAGGCTCGCGGGCGGGGGGACGGAGACGGACGAGGACGGTGATGGAGAGGGGTGGCTTCAGAGAAGCAGATTGGAGGCTTCGGTGGGCGTGCGGGCGTGTGGAGGGCGGAGGGAGGCGCGGGTGGTGAAGAAAGGACATCCCTGTCGAGGCTGGACGTCGCCCCCGGCCGCTCCTGAAGGCGGGGACGACGCCGAATGCGCAGGAACTTGTCGTGATGCGGTTATTGTGATCTGGTCCAGGCAATCGGTCTCGCTCTTGCGCCAGACCCGCTCAGTGCATTGGTCTCCGCCTCGTCCTTCGCTGGGTCTGCGGCTGCGGTTCCTCGCCGGGCTCTCTGGGATATGCTCTCGCGGCGTCGGTGCTTCGGCTCCTTGTTCTCCTGTTCTTATCAGGTTTTGTATCATTAGTTTACTTATTATTATCAATTTTAATATCATTATGATTTTATTATTGTCAATATGATGATTGTTTATCATTGCGTAATTATTATTACATTTATTATTATCATTATTATTATTATATTACCGTAATTGTCATTATCATTATCATCATCATTGTTTTCATTATTATTGTTATTATCATTATCATCATTATCATTATTGTTGTTGCCGTTATTATTATTCTTATTCTTATTCTTATTATTATTATATTATTATTATTATTATTATTATTACTATTGTTAGTATAATCATCATCATCATTATCATCATCATTATCATTATTATTATTATCATTATTGTTAATTCTATAATTATTGTTGTTATTATTATTATCACCATTATTATGACTATTATTATCATCATCATCAGCAGCATTATCATTATTATTATCATTATCATTATTATTATCACTATTTCTTATGTATTATCATTATTATTGTTATTATCAGTATAATCAACATTAGTATCAGCACTACTTTCAGATGTCCTTTTCTTCCTCTCTCTCTTCTCAGTCTTCTTCGTTTCTTTAATATTTTCCTGGTTCCTTCTTTTTCCTTTTTTTCTTCTTTCTCTCATTCCCACCTTTCGTCTTCAGATCGAAATATGTACATATTTTTATTTCTTCCTATTCTTTATTCCATTGTTCCTTCTCCTTCATTATCAATTCTTACTCTTTTGCCTTCCTTTATTGTTTCTTTATCTTCCTTTTTTTCATTTTCCTTTTTCTTTTGTCTTTCCTTTCGTTTACTTCCTTTTCCATTCCACTTCTCTTCTCTTTTCGCCTCCCTCTTCCCTCCTTCCGACCGGCCGCTTCCCTCTCCCTTCTCTCTCACTCTCCTTTTCCTTCTCTTTTGTTTCCTCTCTCATTCTCCGCTCCTCTCCTCTTCCCTTCTCTCTCCTTCTTCTTCACTTCCCTCTTGTGTCCTCTTCATTTTCCTTCTCTTTTGTCCTCTCCTTCCCTTCTTTTATACTTCCTACTTCCCTTTAATCCTCCTCTATTCTTTCCCTCCTTCCTTTCTCCGTCCTCTTTTCCCTATCCCTTCTCTTCCTCGTTTTCCCTCTCTTTCTGTCCTTCTCCTTCTCTTCCCTCGTCTCCTTTTCCTCTTCCTTTTTTATTGTTTACCTCTTCCTTCTCCTCTTATCCTCGACCTTCCTTCCCCCTCCCCCTATCCCCTTCCTTCCCCTCTCCCTATTCCCTATCCCCCCTCCTCCCCCCTCCCCCTTTCCCCCTTCCTTCCCCCTCCCCCTATCCCCCCTTCCTCCTCCTCCCCCTATCCTCCCTTCCTTCCCCCCCCCCTCCCCTTCCTCCCTTCCTTCCCCTCCCCCTATCCCCCATCCTCCCCCTCCCCTATCCCCCCCTTCGTTCCCCCCTCCCCCACGACACCTCGACCTCCCCCTCCCCCCACGACACCTCGACCTCCCCCTCCCCCTCGTCCTCCCCTCCCCCCGTGGCTCGCGTCGTGACCCCCGGACGCCCAGATCTCGCCTCCTCTGCATCCTTCGCAGTCTATCCCTTGGTCCCTTTTTCATCCATTTTGTCCTCTTTTCCCCCTCTTTATTCCCCTTTTCCCCTTTTCTCCTCCACGTCGCGCAGCCATGAGGATCTGGGCTGATTCTTCTGTTCTCTCTCTTTCTGTCTTTCTCTTCTCTTGTCTTCTCTTCTCATTTCGTGATCTTCGCTCTTTTTGATTCCCGTTTATTACCTCTTCGTCTATCTCGTACATTTCATCATCTCTGTTTTTTCTCTATTTTTCTCCCTTTTACTTTCTCATCCTATTTTCTCTTTCTCCTTCCCTTCCATCTCCTCTCCTCTTCCTCTTTCTTCACTTCCCTTATTCCATCTTATTCCCTCTCCCTTCTCATCCTCCTCTCCTTTATACTCATCCTCCTTCCCTTCCTCATGCCCCTTTCCCTCCTTACCCCCCCCCCCCCTGGTGTCCAAGGCTTGCGCCCCTCCTTCCATCCTCAAGAACGCTGTCTTGCCTCCTTCCTCCTCATCCTACCCACCTACCCATCCACCTATCCTTCTCACTTCCTCCTCATCCTACCCATCCTTCCTCCCCCTTCCCCTACCCCGTCTACCCCCTTAACATCACTCCCTCTCCCTCCCCTACCCTTCTCATCCCCCCTCACCTACCTATCTCACTAACCTTTCCTTCCCCTACCCCCCTCTCCCTCCCTCATCCTTCTATCCTCCCCTCCCACCCACCGATCCTTCATCCTCCCCCCTCCCTCATCCTTCTCCTCTCCCCTCCCCTATCCTCTCTCCTCCACACCCTTTCTCCCTTCCTCCCCTTTCCTCATCCTCCCCCTCCCTCATCCTTCTCCTCTCCCCCTCTCCTATCCTCTCCTCCTCCCTCATCCTTCTCCCTTCCCTCATCCTCTCCCCTCCCTCATTCCTTCTCCTCTCCCCCCTCTCCCCTTCTCCCTTCTCCCCACCTCCCCTCCCCATCCTCCGCCCGTTCCCCCCCCCCCTCCCTCCCCCAACCCCCGGGGCCCGAGGGAAGGCGTCCTTTGTCGGGAGAGTCGGCGCTGTGTCGCCCGACCGTCAACCCTGGAAGCGGAAGTCGGCGGGGCGGTTCGGGGGAGGAGAGGGACGTTAGCAGAGGGTGATGGGTGGGAGGTGAGGGGGATGATGATGAGGGTGGGGGAGGGAGAGGGGTTAAAGGAGGGTGGGTGAGTGGGGGAGGGAGGGAGGGAGGGGGAGGAGAGGAGAGGATTAGGGTGGGTGGGTGGAGGGGAAGGGGGAGGGAGGGAGGAAAAGGAGGGAGATGGTGATAGGTAAGGGTGAGAGTGAGAGGGTGGGGGAGGGGAGGGGTAGGAGGGTGGGAGAGGGAGTTGGTAGGGTGGGGAGGGAGAGGGGAGTTCGGGAGGGGAGGGGGTGGGATAGAGGATGGTGAAGAAGTAGAGGGAAAGGAGGGGTAGGAAGGAGTGAGTGAGTGGTGGGATTGGGTGGGAGCGAAAGGGAGAGAAGAAGGATGGTGGAGAGAGAAGGGGGGTGAGGGAATGAGAGCGAGACAAGGGAAGATGAGAGGGGAGGTGGAAAGGAAGGAAGAATGAGGAGGGAAGTGAGGAAGGGGATTAAAGAAGACTGGGGGGAGGGTAGGATAATGATGAAAGGAGGAGGAAAGGAAAGAGGGAAGAGGAGGAGAAGAAGGAGGAGGAGCAGGAGGATTGAAGAAAAAGAGAGGAGAAGAAGAAGAAGAAGAAGAAGAAGTGGGAGTGAGGAGGAAGAGGAAGATGATAATGAGAGGAGAGGAAGAGGAGGAGGATAGGAGGATGAGGATAAGGAGGGAAGTGAGGAGGGGGAATGTAAAAAAAGGGGGAGGGAGTAGGATTAGGAGGAGATGAGGGGGAGAGACGTGGGGAGTGAGAAGGAGGAGAGGAGAGAGAGCATGAGGAGGAGAGGAAGGAGAGTGGGAGGAAGATAGGATACGGAGATAAGAAGAAAAAAAAAGAAAGAAAAAAGAAAAAAGGAAAGAAGAAGAATAGGAAGAAAGAGAAGGAGGAGGAAAAGCGGGAAGGAGATGGCAGATCAGAAAGGAAGAAGATGTAGGAGAGTGAATTGGCAGAGAGAGCGGAGAGAAGGAGGGAAGGAGGGAAGGAGTGGAGAGGGGGGGAGGGGAGAAAAAGCAGGTCGTAAAGAACGAGATGTTCGTAGCGAAGGAGGGAGAGGAAGAGAGGGAGAGAGGAGGAGTGATAACGGAGGGAGATGAAGAGAGGGAGAGAGGAGGAGTGATAACGGAGGGAGAGGAAGAGAGGGAGAGAGGAGGAGTGATAACGAAGGGAGATGAAAGTGAGAAAGAGAAGAGAGGAAGAGGAAAAGAGGAGCGGAGACTGAGGGACGAAGGAGGGAGGTGAGATAAAACCAAAAATAAAGAGGATGAGAAGGAAGGAGAAAGAGAGAGAGAGAGAAGGAATGGAGACGAAGGGAGAAAGGAGAGAATTGGAGGAAGAATAAGGATGAAGGAGATGAGAAGGAGATTAAAAGGAAAAGAAACGAAGGGAGGAAGGAGGAAAATGGATAAGAACCAAAATGATAAAAAAAGGAGGGAGAGAAAACAGGAAGAGAAAAGAAATAGCAACGGAGAGAGGAAAAGAAAGAAGTGGAACAGAACCAAGGAAGGAGGCGACGAAAAGGAAGGAGAAAGAGAGTAAGGAAGAGGAGCAGGAAAGGGAAGGAATAAAGAGTAAAAAGAAAGAATGGAAGACGAGGAGGCAAGGGAAGAGGAAGAAAGGAAAATGGATAAAGATGAAAGTGTGTAGGAGGAGAATAAAAATGAGGATGAAGGCAATGATAATGATTATGATAATGAAATGATGAAAATGACGATGGTAAGGATAATAATAACGATAATGATAATGACAGTGACGATGATAGTGATGATGATGATAACGATAATATAAATTGATAAAGACGATAAGAGTAGAAGAAGAAGAAGAAAAATGTGAATAAAGAATAGGCGACGCAAAGCGATGATAACGATGATAATAATAAAGATGATGATAATAGCCATGAGAATGGGATGAAGAGAAAAAACGAAAAGTAAGAGGAAGAGGAAGAAGATGTGGATAAAGAACATGAGAAAAAGAAGAGGAAAAAAATTGATGCTTACGAAAAGGAAATGACAAAAGAAAAAATGGGGAACGAGAATGAATACATAGACAAAAGAGAGAGAAGAGAGAAAAAAGGAGAAGGAACAGAGAGAAGAAGGTAGAATGGAAATGGAGATGGGAATAATAGAGAGAAAGCGATAACAGAGGAACAAGATATGTGTTTATTCGATTGGAATATATTTGGCGTCATAGAAGCGAAAGAGGGAAGAGGAATAATAAAGAAGACGAGAGAGAGAGAGAGAGAGAGAGAGAGAGAGAGAGAGGAGAGAGAGAGAGAGAGGAGAGAGAGAGAGAGAGAGAGAGAGAGAGAGAGAGAGAGAAGAGAGAGAGAGAGAGAGAAAGAAGAAAAGAGAAAGAGAAAGCGAATTAGAAAGAGAAAAGAGAAGAGAGAAAAAACGAGAAAGGAGAAAGAGAAAGAGAAAGAGAGATAAAGAGAGAGAGAGAGAGTATCAAGTGAAATGCGAGAGATTTCTCCCTCCTCCTTCGCTCCTTCCAAGATCCGTCGAGGACTTCCTTCTGCTCGTCCTGCTGTCCCGGCGTCTCTCTCCTTCACGGACGCTTCTCATGGCTTCTTCCTCTCCGCCTCTCGTTTCCGCCTCTCCCCTCCTCCTTCTCGTCCCCTTTCTCCTTCGCTTCCTCGCCGGCGTTGTGTTAGTCCTCCTTCCTTCCTCCTCCTTCGCCTCTCGCTTCCTCCTTTTCGTCCTCTTCTCTTCCTCCCTCTGTCTTCTCTTTTCAATCTCGGAGTTCTTCTATTCCTGCACCACCACCTCTTCCTTCTCTTTCTTTCTGATTTTCCTCCTCCTCCTCCACTTCCTCCACCATTCACTACTACCTGCTCCTGCCTGCCTCTGTTCCCCCTTCTTACTTTCCTCTCCTCCTCCTCCTCCTCCTCGTCCCCTTTTTCTTCTTTCTTCTTCTTCTTCTTCTCCCTTCTCCTCCTCCTCCTCCTCCTCTCTCGTCCCTCGTCCCTCTTCTTCTGCTTTTTCTTTTCTTCTCATTCTTTCTTCTTCGTCTTTCCTCCCTTTCTCCCTCCTCCTCCCCCTCCCCTCCTCCTGCCCCCACTCCCCCCTACCCTCCCCTCCATTCCTCCTCCCTCCCTTCCTCCTCCCTCCCTTCTCCATCCCCCCTCCCCCTACCCTCCCCCTCCGCCCTCCCTTCCTTCCCCCTCCTCCTCCTCCCCTCCCCTCTCCCCTACCCCTCCTCTCTCCCTTCCTCCTCCCTCCTCTCCCCCTTCCCCCTCCCCCCTCCCCTTCCTCCTCCTGTCCCCCTCCTCCCCTCCCCCCTCTTGACCATCCTGCAGAACGCATGGCGACCCAAGTTTTTTTTAAGTCTTTGGGGCCAAACTTTAAGAGGATAATAACTAAATAACGGACACCTCGGGACGCTCTTGATAACTCTGGCGGAGGGAGGGCCAAGGGCGAGGTGAGGGCGAGGGGAGGCGAGGAGAGGAGGGCGATCTGAGGCGAGAGGAGGCGAGAGGAAGCGAGGGAGCGGAGATGAGGCGTGGGGAGGCGAGGTGAGGCGTGGGGAAGGCGGGTAAGGTTGAGGGCGATCTGAAGCGAGGTGAGGGGAGGTGAAACGAGGATAAGAGAGGGCGATCTGAGGCGAGAGGAGGCGAGGGGAGGCGAGTTGAGGCGTGGGGAGGCGAGGTAAGGTGAAGGGAGGAGAGGAGAGGAGAGGTGAAGCGAGGAAAAAGAGGGGGCGATCTGAGGCGAGGGGAGGCGAAGGAAGGCGAGGATGGGGGAGGACGATCTGAGGCGATCTGAAGCGAGGTGAAGCGAGGATAAAAGAGAGGTCGATCTGAAGCGAGGTGAGGAGAGTAGAGGGCGATCTGAGGCGAGTGGAGGAGAGAATGGGATAAGATAGGATAGGATGAGGTGAGGCGAGGATAAGAGAGGATACGAGAGGGCGATCTGAAGCAAGGCGAGGGGGAGGTCAAAGAGGTGAAGCAAGGCGAGGAAAAAGAGAGACGAGGTGAATAAAAAACACGAGGCGAATACGAGACGAATAAAAAGCGAGACAAAGAGAAAGCGAAGAAAGACAGTGCTACGCAAGGAGAGAAGAAGAAGGAAAGTGAAGCAAGGCGAAGCGAGGAAAGGTGAAGCAATCTAAAGCAAGATACAGTAATTCGAGGTAATCCGAGACGAGGAAAGGAGAAGCGAAGTGAGGCTAGGCGAGGCAAGCAGCGGTAGTCATGTGAAGCGAATGACCCGACTCTCCAACACGGATGAATTAGGGGGGGGGGGGGGGAGAGGGAGGGAGGGAGAGAGGAGATGAAAGAGGGAGAGGGGAGGGGAGAGAGGGAGAGGGAAGAGGGGAGAGGGAGAGGGGAGAGGGAGGGGGAGAGAGAGAGGGAGGGAGAGGAGAGGGGAGGGGAGAGGAAGAGAGGAGAGGGAAGAGGGAGAGGGAAGGGGAGAAGAGAGGGAGAGGGAGGGAAGAGGAAGAGGGAAGAGAGGGAAGAGGGGGGGAAGGGGTTGAAGGGGGTGGTGGGGGAGGGGGAGAGTTATTTCGAGGTCTGCATAGTTTCGCCTTTGACGTTATTTTGCTTTGATTTTGCTTTTGTCTGTTGGATGTTGTTTGTCTTTTGTAGCTTTCCGTTTTCTTTGCTTTGTCGTATTTTGAATAATTTTGTTTTGCATAATTTTTTTTTCATATCTTTTTCGTTGTTTTGCTTTCTTCTTTTTCTTTCTTTACTTCTTCCCATCCTTCTTTTTCTTCTTCCTCTTCTTCTTCTCTTCTGTTTCTTTCTCTTCTTCTCCTCCTCCTTCTTTTCTTCTTCTCCTTTTGCTTTGTTTTGTTATTCATCTTTGCTTTATTTTTCTTGACCTTGTTTGATTTTGATTCTACTTTCTTTGCTTGCTAGATAGAAAGAGATACACCAGTTCTTTCATCATTTCTTGCTATGTAACAAGCACAAGCACGCTAGATTGTACTATTCCTCCTAGTAACAATTACTTGGTATTTTCTTTTTGCATGCTAAGGAAAAAATCCAGTAGCTTGAGTATTCTGTAACAATTACCTGTTATTTTCTTTTTCCATGCTAAGGAAAAAATCCAGTTGCTTGGGCGTTTTGCTTGCCATTGGATAAGCTCTATTGCATGGCCGGTTTGCACTGTTCCAAGAGACACGTGCTTTCACTTGGTATTTTCTCCGCTACAACACTTTGCTTGCTCGGGACGAATACCGCCGCTTGTGCTCTGCTTTCTGGGAACGAGTCAGGCACAGTGCTTGAGTTCTTTGACTGTCAGATGTAAATGTAATTGCTTGATTCCTTAATTGCTACTGTGGCTTTGTTAACTGGCTTCTTCGTATGCAGTGAATAAGTACTTTTAGTTGAATGCCTCGTTTGCCAAGGGTACTGAGTGCCGTTGCATGAATGCTCTGAGTTGTTGGGAAAAAGTTGTGTAAATCTGTTGCTTTGCAGTGGTGTTCATGATGTGCTATGCAACAAACGTTATTCTAGTTATAGTTATTAATTGGAAAGTGCATAATGTAAAAAATTAATTTACTCTTATCTCTTTTCTTTCTCCCTCTTTCTTTCCTCTCCACTTTTTCCCTCTCTATCTCTCTCTTTTCTTCTCTTTCTCTTCTTTCTCTCTCTCTTTCCTCTTTCTCTTCTCTCTCTCTCTCTCTCTCTCTCTCTCTCTCTCTCTCTCTCTCTCTCTCTCTCCTCTCTCTCTTCTCTCCTCTCTCTCCTCCCTCTCCCTCCCTCCTCCCTCCCCCTCCTCCCTCTTCCCCCCTCCCTCCCTCTCTCTCCCCCCCCCCTCTCTCTGTACGTAGGTGCTCGTGCATGTGTATGCGTATGAAAGCACACTATGCACAAAATAGGTATCAAATGAACGTAACTCACAATGCAAAAGAACGACTATAATACTAAGTGACTTTTGACTCCACTAGTGAATTGTCTCGCGCTTCGAAAAGACGTTTTAATTGCATTTAACTTGTAATTAATGAATGGGTGTCTCCTTCAGTTTCTGTGATAATGATGTATATTATTCGTTTTCTTTGCGTGGAGGATGAGACGACGGAAGGAAAAGGAAGACATAGAGAGAAGAGAAGGAAAAGGAGGATAAAGAGGGAGTGTGTGAGAGAATGGGAGAGGGAAAAGAGCGCAGAGAGGGATTGTGAGAGGGAATGGGAGAGGGGGACAGAAGGAGAGTGGAGGGGAGTGGGAGAAGGAGAGGGGAAAGGAATGAGAGAGAGAAGAACGGAAAGAAGAATAGGAGAGGTAGAGAAGATATTCGTGTGCGTGTTTCTTTCTCTCTCTCTCTCTCTCTCTCTCTCACACACACACTCACACATCTCTCTCTCTCTCTCACACACACACGCATACGCCCATACACACACACACACACACACACAGACATATATATATACACACACACAAAGACAGATAAATAAATAGACAGACAGATCGATAGATAGATATAGCTATAAACTTGCACATACATAAGAGCAGCCACCCACCCATAACCCGCCCTTGCCAACCTCCCATCTCCAGATCCTTCACCCTCCCCACCCTAATATATTGACAGCCTTGACACCCTAATTCTGTGACACCTTAATACATTGACCCTAATATTACGAAGACCAAATACCCTGATATCTCCACTCTCTGACTCTTAAATATCAGGGAGTTTGGTATACTGATACTTTTTATTGGCAGCCTTATATTCTGATAACCTGATACTAGTGCTTATAAAGGCTAGTACACTGGTATCCTGAGGGCTAGTATATTGGTATTTTGACACACTGATACACATCGACATGCTGTGATCTTGATACCAATCCTAATACTTTGGAAACCAAGTAGACTGACACTAATACTTTGCTATACCGACATATTGTGACACCCTAATACCTTGGGAACCTGATACCTCTACACTCTAATACCCTGATACTCCAGTACCCTAACAGTCTGATGCCCTAATACTCTGGCACCCTTTTACCCTAACACCATAACGGCTTGATATTTTAATACCCAGACAATCTGATACCCTTATACCCTAACGGCCTAATACTCTAATACCCTAACACCTTGAAACTCATACATCCTGGCATCCTAACACCAAAACAGCCTCATACCCTAAAACCCTAACAGCTTGATACCCTAACATCCTGACACCGTAAGACCAAAACATCCTGATACTCTAACAGCCTAATATCTCTAAACATTTCCTGATATCCTAAACGCCCTGATACTCTAAACACCCAAACAAGCTGATACTCTAACAGTCTAATATCCTAATCTGTCCTGGATACCCTAACAATACTAAACACAAAACAACCTGATACCTCTTATCCTCCAAACACAGAAATACCCTTACATCTCTCAATATCAAAAAATAGCCTGATTACCCTAAAACCCTAACATCCTGACACCCAAAGCGACCAAAGCTCCTGTTATACTCTAACAGCCCTTAATTACCCTACCATCCAGATATCCTAACAGCCTGATTTACCCTATATACCCCCAGGACACATTCCTGATACCCTTAATACCCAGATCACATCCTGCATACCCTATACCCAGACACATCCTCAATACCCTAATCAATCTCATATCAAAACATCCTGATAACCCTGGACACCCAAATACCAAAACAGCCCTGATACCCTTATCTCAAACACAGCATAATTACCCTTACTCCTCAATACCAAATAACAGCCTGATACCAAATACCCAGACACATCCTCATTACCCTAACACCCAAAATACCAAAACAGCCTGATACCCTTATTCCCTCAAATACAGCTTAATACCCTTACACCTCCAATATCAAAACAGCCTGATACCCTAATACCCAGGAACAACATCTTCATTACCCTAAACACCCAGACCACATCCTTGATTACCCTAACACCAAAAATACCAAAATCATCCTGCCGTACTCGTAAACACCCTAAAATACCAAAACATCCTGATACCACCTAACACCCTAAATATACCAAAAACACCTGCATCCTGATACCTCCTGATACAACAACCTCATGCCTAAGACTACTAGGACCTTGCCAGCTGCATGATCGGCGCCGAGTAACTGCATGACCCTCTCGGCTTCGTTGCATTGACCAAACAGCTGGCGCTTTCGGATTACTAGAGATTTGCGAATACTTTGCTAGCGGCGTGTGGGTGGTGGTGGGAGGGGTTGGGGGGGCTGTTTTTGGGACGCCTCTCTCTGTCTGTTTGTCTCTGTTTCTGGTTTTGTCTTTGTCTTTGTTTTATTCTGTCTGGCTTGTTCCGTCTCTGTCTCTGTTTGTCTGTCTTGTTATCTCTTGTCTATATATATATATATATATATATATATAATATATATATATATATATATATATATATATATATATATATATATATATACCCTACCTATCTATCCCTTGTAAGTCTGCTTTCATGTCGTACGCGCACATACATGGATTAGAAAAAAACACAATAGGATAGGACAGGACTTAATACATAATATACACCAATGCACACATTTTCAACCCACATACACACACACACACCTTCTTCCTCCCCCCTACACACAACATACACAAACGCCACACACCTTCTCCTCCCCCCCTTACCACACACATGCATACACACACACAAACCTACACCTTCATACACAACGACCACACACTTACCCCCCGCCCTAGCACTACACATACACACACACCACACCATCTCCTCCCCCTACACACACACACACACACACACACACACACACACACACACATCACCTTCCTCCCCCCTTACACACACACACACCTCCCCCCCTACACACACCATACACCTCCCCCCACACCACACAACACACACACCTCACCCCACACACACTACACACCCCACCCACACACACTGCACCTTCACCCCATCAACCCCCCCACAACACTTCTCCTCCCCCCCCTACACCCCCCCCCACCACACACCCACACACACACACCACTCCACCACCAGCGAACCACGCTCAGACGCGAAGCCAGTCATCTAACCACGAAATGAGCAGATCAGCTCAGGCGCGCGAAACATTCCCGGCCAACAGATGTCAACTGGCGGGAGGAAGGAGGGGCTTCCTGGGCGGACGGAGGGGGGAGGGGGGTGAGGAGGAGAGAGAGGAGGAGGAGGAGGAGGGGGGAGAGGGAGAGGAGGGCGGAGGAGGGTGGGGAGGGAGGGGAGGGAGAGAGGCGAGGGAGGAGGAGGGTGCTGTGGGTTCTCTCTCTCTTAGCTTCCCGAGGTACTCAAATGAACTCAGCACTCCCTGCGCTTCCCCCGCGGGGCTCTCTCTCTCTCTCTTTCGCTCTCTTTTTTTCAATTCTCTATGCCTTTCTGTCTTTCGTGCTCCTCGTTCTCAATTTCTTCTCGATCTTCACTATTTTTTCCTCATTTTTTTTTCGTTTTCTTTTTCTTTTGTTCTTTTTCTTTTTTCGTTCTCTTCTCTCTCTTCTTACACCTCGCTCTCCTTTTTTGTCTCTCTCTTCTCTCTTCTCTTTCTCTTCTCTTCCGCTGATTTCTCTCTCCCCTCTCTTTCTTTCTCTAATCACTCTTACTCTCTCTCTCTCCCGCTCTCTTTCGTCCCCCTCTCTCTCGCACTCACACTCCCATCCTGCCAATTTTCTCTCCCTCTTTCCCTCTCTCCCACTCCTGAAAGCACGTTTCTTCATGCTAGTGCACCCCACTCTGCACGTTTAGAATGGTAAAACTTCACCCCACAACTTGCTGCTGCTATCTGTTGCAATGCCACCTCTCTGCTTACTTGTCAGAGCTGCTGCAAACTGGATAAACGCTGAGATAAGATACAGCACATTACATGACGCATTCCTATTGCATCCTTGGAAAATACTCGTAAATGGAGAGTTCAATATTCGTTCGACGGAGGTTCAGAGGGTTCAACAGAAGGGGGGAGAGGGGGGGATTACGGCGAACGATTCATCATGAACCGTTCGCTAGGGGGGGGAGGAACTCACATACCGTGCGAACTACAGCAGAGTACGGCCGTGTTGTATCGTGTGAGGTTTCTCGGCTCACGGTTTCTTGTGAGCGAATAATTAGTTATTCTGGGAAGGAGGAAAATCACAGGATGGGGTTCGGGTTCGAGCCGAGGATGCCAGGCTAGGATTCAGAGTTCAGGATCAAAACGAGGATGTGTCTTGTGATTCGAATTTCAGGATCGAGCCGAGGATTCATTCTAGGATTCAGATTTCAGGATCAAAACAACGACTTATTTAATAACTAGCACTTCAGGATCGAGCAAGGATGTATTCCAGGAATCAGACTTCAGAACCCAAATATGTATTACATGATTCAGACTTCAGGATCAAGCCAAGGATGCATTCCAAGATTCAGATTTCAGGATCAAAACAAACGTATTTATAATCTAACACTTCAGGATCGATCTAAAATTGCATTCTAGAATCGAGACCAGGACCAACCCAAGTATCATATGATTCAGATTCATGACATTCAACACCAAGGATATCTATTCATAAATCGATATCATATGATTCAGAATGACAATACATTCTAAACAAGATCAAACTAAGATATTTTATAAACACACTCAAGATCGAGCCAAGGATGTTTCTAGGATTTAGGCTTTTGAACCAACCTAAGGATGCATTCTAACGCCCAGACTTCAGGATAATAGAATAGATACATTCAAAATTCATCAACAGGATGACACAAAAGGACAAGGACTCTGGATACAGCACAGAATACACCTTCGCTACCCACTCCAGAATACAACAGCCAGCACATCCCAGATTACATCAACCACAAGCAAAGGAAGCGACAGTACCCACAATTAACAAAACCCTAATACATCCCTACAACCACTCCCGCCCACGCCGCACCGGAATACAACGCGAATACAACAAGAACACGCCGTAAACGACACGTTAAATAGGCCGAGCTGACACGGCCGGACTCCCCTCCATAAAACGAACTGCAGGGAACCGTATCAAAACGTCCAGGATTTCCTTCGTAAAATCTGGATACATTCTAGGAATTCCTCGGAGCTCGGGGACAGGATGTCCAAGGGAACGTTTTTTTTTGAAGGGTGGGGGGGAAGGGGGGTGGGGGTGGGTGGGTGATGCATGGGATAAGGAACGTTTGTTTATATATCAGTTTAATCTATTTTGTTTGGTTGCTTCTTTTATTATAATTATAATAATAATAATTATTATTATTTTATTTATTTTGCATTGGTGTGTGTTAATATGGATAAGAAAAACGTTTTTTATCTATTCAATATATTTTATTTGTTTGTGTACTTATCAATTCATTATTTTTTATCGGATGTGAAGTTTTTGTTTGTTTCTTTAACTATTGAGTTATTATATATATATATATATATATATATATATTATATATATATATATATATATATATTATATATATATATATATATATATTTGCATCGGGTGTGTGCGGAATATGAGATAACGTTTATTTATTAATCTGTCATTTTATCATTATTATTTTTTGTACCTAGTTTGGGTGAGGTATGTAATAAGGATTTTTTTTTTGCATCGAGTGTATATGAAGTTGTCTTAAGGAACGTTTTTTCTTGCAAGTGATGTGAATAAAACGTAAAGAACGTTTTTTCTTTTCATTTTGCATGTGACAAGGAACGTTTTCTTCTTCTACAATGAACTCTAAGCATATTCCTTGGCGTCCATGTTTATCAAAGGAAAATAGAGACGATTACTATATATCTATATATTATATATATATATATATATATATATATATATAATATATATAATATATATATATATATATATATATATATGCCTGTGACTAATGTTTGAAAGGAGGTTTCTGTTGACGCTTTCCGTTGCTGGATTTCGGGAACATTCCATGAAATTGTGACACGTTGTCGAGTGGGCTGCTGGGTCTCTGGGAGATACAAAAATGACTCTTGGTGTATGGGTATTGCACGCATTTTAAGGCGAATTTACCGTGGTTTGAGAGAGCTCATCGTGTTGTTGGAAGTTATATAGTATGTAGTAATGGAAGATCTCTTTCTGTCTCTTTCTTACATACACAAATACACACACGCACAAAATCTCTCTCTTTCTCTCCCCCTGACACGCACACACACACACACACTACCACACACACACACACACACACACACACACACACACACACACACACACACACACACACACACACACACACACACCACACACACACAACACACACACACACACACACATACATATCAAAACCCCGAATCAGAATATCATTATATATATAAAAAATAAAAAAAAAAAAAAAAACATATTCTCTAATTTCCTCATGTGAAGACCCCCAGGCTGCCTTCCCGCCTTTCAGAACAAATTTCAAATATCCTGAGGCTCTATCTCGTCCCCACGAAAGACAAGGACTCGCCTCTGAGGACTCCCTTCCCTTATCCATCTGATTATATCGTCGTTTATCCGGCCAATCTGATCCATCCGATGCCGTGACCTTGGCTGACCTTGTTGCTCTGTTCCATCCGGGTTCCTTCCATTCCGCCAGTCTGATCCGGAACCTCCTTGCATAACTTTTATCTTAAAACAAAAAAGAAAGAAAATGTTTCGACAGAGGGGGATTATGGGTAATGTCACGTGACCTGGTTCCTTGCATGAGAGACGGAGAGGGAGGGAGAAGGAAGGAGGGAGAGAGACAGAGAGAGATGGAGAGAAGGACAGGGAGAGGAAAAAAGAGGGAGGAAAAGAAAGAGAGATGAAGAGAGAGAGAGAGAGAGAGAGAGAGAGAGAGAGAGGAGAGAAGAAAGAGAGAAGAGAGGGAGAGAGAGGAGAGGGAGAGGGAGAGGAGAGAGAGATGGACGGGATGAGCGAGAGAGATACTGAAGAAAGGAGAGAGATGAGAAGAAGAGGAGGGAGGGAGATAGGAGTTTGAGTCGAGAAGAGAGAGAAAATGGAAAAGACGTCGAAGGGAAAAAAAAAGAGAAGGAGATTAAGAGAGAGAGAGTGAGAGAGAAGAGAGAGAGGAGAGAGAGTAGGAAAGGGAAGGAGAGAAGGGACTTTTCTGCAGTCATTTTCATTCTTCTTACTACTTTTGTTATTCATTTTCGTAGATACACTTTCCTAAAACCTTGAATTACTTGACAAAGCGCGCAGACCGAAAAAAAATATTAAAAGAAAGAAAGAAAGAAAAAAGGATGAACAACTATATATGCGAATAAAATGTATAAATGAATAAACGTTCTTTATAATATTTTTGCTCTCTCTCTCTCTTCTCTCTCTCTCCTCTCTCCTCTCTCTCTCTCTCTCTCTCTCTCTCTCGTATCTTCTCTGGCTCTCTCTCTCTCTCTCTCTCTCTCTCTCTCTCTCTCTCTCTCTCTCTCTATCTTCTGCTGCTCTCTCTCTCTCTCTCCTCTCTCTCTCTCTCTCTCTCTCTCTCTCTCTCTCTCTCTCTCTCTCTCTCTCTCTCTCTCTCTCTCTCTCTCTCTTCCTTCTTTTGTATAGCATTCCTCGAAGACCCATTCATGAAATGCTATGAGAGAGCCATTGAAAGTTATGCATAGATCTACCCATCACTGTGTTGAAAGGAATAATAACTCAAAACCCATTTAATAATAACTTCAGGCTCATTACATGATAGCTTAAAACCCAGTGAACAATTAGTTAAAACCAATCAAATTACAATCCATTAGATAGTAACTTAAAACACATTAAATAAACCACTAATTGATAACTTAAAATCCATTAAATCATAACTTCAAACTTATTAAATAACAACTTTTTAAAACCCATTAAATGATAACTTGAACCCAATCAAATAATAACCCCAAAACAGATCAACTAACTTAAAACCATTAGATCATAACTTAAACCCCATTAAATAGCAATTTCAAACCCACCAAAAATCCAACGAGGTCTATAACAAATAATATTTCAATCGCAAAGATCCATTCAGACTTACGCAACGAAAGGAACGCAAAAAAAAAAAAAAAAAAAAAAAATAAATAAATAAAAATAAAAATAAAAAGAAAAGAAAGCAAGAAAGAAAGAAAAACACATGTCCATTACACATTTTATTCTGCATAATCCAAAGGGTGATTTATACAGTCAGTATTATCTCTAATTACCCAACATTTAATCCTGATTGGTCTCATTTCACCGGCGCTGCTTTCTAACTCCTCCATAAATAATTTGGTATTAAACTCATTCATTAGAGCAAGTCGCAATTTTTTTTTTTTTTCAATTTTCGTTGTTTCTGATAGGGTTGTAAGTTGTTTTTTTGTGATGTATGTCATTTCGATGATGCAGTCGGTTTTTTTTTTTTATTTTTAGTAAATTTTCCTTTATTATGTTTTTTTGGTGTTTCTGTTTTGACATTTTTTTGCGATATATATTTTTCTTTGGGATTTTCCTATTTAATCTTTGTAGTCTTGTGTTGTTTAGTTCTCTAGTCTACTTTTAATTCTTCATTTTTGTATAAATTCTCATTTAAATAAAACATTTGTCGATCTCTTCACAATTTTGTTACAAAATTTTAAATATTTTCCTATAGGTTCTTATATCAATCTCCAGTCTTCTATAAATCTTCAGTGTTTTATAAGATTCTTATATAATCCTTGAGTCTCTGAACATTTATTTATATTCTTGTCCTTGCCGGCACTTTGTTGCTGATTTTCTTACACAATTTTTCATTTTTCTCTCTCATATAATTACCTAGAATTTCGTGATTAAGGTCTGTGAAATACATATATTATAATACAAACATTATTATATAATTATTATTATTATTATTATATTATTATATTATTTATATATATATATATATATATATATATATATATATATATATATATATATATTATATATATATACAAACATTCCTCTTGACCAGGCCTTCAGTGTGTCAGTTCATCCGTTATGTTCAAGATAAATATTTTTTATATATATATTAATGTTTGTATTTATACATATAATATATATATATATATATATTATATATTGAAGGTATGAATTGAAGTTAAAACCTTCACAAATTCAACCCTTTTTTAGACGCGAGGGGGGAGGGGGGGGAAGCTAGCCTTTGTGGGTGCCGGTCCCAAGAGAGGGTTGGTGTCAGGAAGGGCATCCGGCTGTAAAAACAAATGCCAATAGCCAATATATGGAATGAGCCGTAATAGAGAGGTTCATCCCATACCGCGGCGATCCTATATAGAAATGGGAGAAAGCTGAAAAGAAGAAGAAAAGAAAAAAGAAGAATAAATCTATATAGAATGGGAGAAACTGAAGAGAAGAAGAAGAAAAAGAAGAAGTTAATTAATCTATATAGAAATGGGAGAAAGCTGAAAGAAGAAGAAAAAGAAGAATTAATTAATCTATATAAGAAATGGGAGAAAAGCTGAGAAGAAGAAGAAAAAGAAGAATTAATCTATATAGAATTGAGAGAAAGCTGAGAAGAAGAAGAAAAGGAAGAAGTAATCTATATAGAAATGGGAGAAAGCTGAGAAAAATAAGAAAAAGAAGAATTAATCTATATAGAAATGGGAGAAAACTGAAAAGAAGAAGAAGAAAAAGAAGAATTAATTAATCTATATAGAAATGAGAAGCTGAGAAAAAGAAGAAAAGAAGAATTAATCTAAATAGAAATGGAGAAAGCTTGAGAAAAAGAAGAAGAAAAAGAAGAATTAATCTATATAGAAATGGAGAAGCTGAGAAGAAGAAGAAAAAGAAGAAGTAATTAATCTATATAGAAATGGGAGAAAGCTGAGAAGAAGAAGAAGAAAAATAAGAAGTAATTAATCTATATAGAAATGGGAGAAAGCTGAGAAGAAGAAGAAGAAAAAGAAAAGTAATCTATATAGAAATGGGAGGAAACTGAAAAAGAAGAAGAAGAAAAAAGAAGAAGCAATTATCTATATAGAAATGGGATAAAGCTGAAAAGAAGAAGAAAAGAAGAATTAATCTAATAGAAATGGAAAGCTGAGAAGAAGAAAAAGAAGTAATTAATCAATCGTT
Organism: Penaeus vannamei; assembly: GCF_003789085.1. Taxonomy (NCBI): domain Eukaryota; kingdom Metazoa; phylum Arthropoda; class Malacostraca; order Decapoda; family Penaeidae; genus Penaeus; species Penaeus vannamei. The sequence continues at coordinate 78,351 of NW_020871757.1, forward strand.
TCATGCATAATTATTCATAATATCTTATCACAAGTAATCCCATCCTTAGTTTCACGCAGAATCCTCCAATCTTTCCTCCTTCCCTCCCCGCCTCCTCTCTCCTCTATTGCCTTCCCATAGCACCATTTATCCACCTTTTCTTCGTCTCCGTTTATCAGCTCTTCCGAGTTCCTTCAGCCTCCCTTCGCGTCCCATTTGGAGGTCGTCGCGTCTTCATCTCCTAGAGCATCCTCATCTCATTCTCTCGAGGCTCCCTTCACCTCCTGGCATCCTTAGTAGTGACAGGTGTGTGCGTGCGTGTGTGTGTGTGTGTGTGTGTGTGTTGAGAGAGAGTGTGTGTGTGTGTGTGTGTGTGAGTGGAGTGTGTGTGTGTGTGTTGTGGAGAGAGAGAGAGAGAGAGAGAGAGAGTGAGAAGAGAGAGGAGAGAGAGAGAGAGAGAGAGAGAGAGAAGAGAAGAGTGTGTGTGTGTGTGCGTGTATGTGGTGTGTGTGTGTGTGTATTCAGACCTGTGGATCTAATTAACCAATTTCTAGGCGATGTGGATTTCTGGGTGACTTGGATTACGAGGTAAATTGTGGATAATCTGTGGATTTCTAAGTAATTTGTGGATTTTCATGTTACCTGTGGATTTGTAAGTATAACCTGTGGGGTTTTCAAGTACCTGTGTTTTTTTTCGAGGTTGTAGATTTCCAAGTTTTCTGTGATTTTTTAGGTAATCTGTGAATTTCCAAGTGACCTGTGGATTTCTGAATTTCTATGGACTTGCAAATAACCTTTGGATTTCTAAGTAGCTTGTAGATTTTCACGAAAATTGTGGATTCCCGTGTTACCTGTGGATTTATACGTGACATGTGGATTTTGAAGGAACGGGAATATCTAAGTAATCTGTGGATTTCCAAGTAGATTGTGAGTTCCCGAGTAAAATGTAGAATTTCATGTAACTTGTGTATTTCCACATAGCCTGTTGATTTATAAGATACATGTAGATTTTGAAGTAACTTAGAAATTTCCAAATAATCAGTGGATTTATTAGTAATCCTTAAACATTTTTTTAAAAGTAAATTTTGTTTTTCCAAGTAACTGGTGGACTTCCAGGTAATTTGTACATTCCAAATATACCTGTGGCTTTGAAAGCAATCTGCCATTTTCAAGTTACCTGTCGATTTCTAATTAACACCGTTAATCCTCCTATTCCCTCTCCTATTATCCTCCTTATTCTTCCTCGAACGTGTGGACGAAAACTCCAAACTTCCAAACCTCGAGAGTGTCAGCAACTCCTGACGTCCTTCTTCGCTTTGTCTTGGCGTCGCCTTTCTCATTTCCTCGGACGTTCGAACTCATTTCTCATCTCTCTCTGCAACATCCTTTCTCTCATCTCAACCCAGCCTCTTATTTCTACCCAGGTCCTCATATCAATCATTCTCCAACGTCTGTCTTTGTCAGTTCCTCCTTTTTCACAGTAAGATCTCCATATGTGTATAAGCCTTTACCTCCTTCATATCCTGACGTCACTCTATATGTGTTTCGCGTCCTCACAACTTCCTCATCTCATCTCATTTCTCTCCATGGTCATATATTCTCATTATCCCTATTATTCTTCCCTTGTTCCACTTCCTCATGTCAATTCCTCGTCCTCATCCATGTTATGACGTCCTTAATTCATATCTCCTCATCAGTCCTCCTCCTTTCCGCCTCATATCCACTCATGTCCTCACGTTTTGAATTTCCGAACATCTTTCGTTTCTCATTTTCATCTACGTTCTCTCGCCTCTGCTATCTGGACATCCCGCCACATCTTTATCAGCTTCCTATTTCATCCTCTGTCCTTTCCATCGATCCTTCCATCCCTCGCCAGCCTCCCAACATCCTTGAGTCCCTTATGACGTCCTCCCAGCATCCTTCAGTGCCTCAGAATATCCTCCCAACATCCTTTTACCTATCGCCATCCTCCCAGCGTCCTTGAATGCCTCAACATATCCTCCCAGCAGCCTTGAGTGCCTCAGAACATCCTACCAACATCCCTGTTCCTCTCGTCATCCTCCCAGCATCCTTGAGTGCTTCAAAACATCCCAAAAGCATCCTTGAGTGACTCAAAACATCCCTGAGTCCCTTAAAACATCCTCCCACGCACCCTTTTACCCTTCCTCATCCTTCCAGCATCTTTTTTTTTCTCTCGTCATCCCCCCAACATCCTTAAGAGCCTTAGAACATCCTCCCAGCATCCCTGAGCACCTTAACATCCTCCCAAGCATCTTTTTATCCCTCGCCATCCTCCCAGCATCCCTTGGGTGCCTCAAAAGATCCTCCAGGCATCCCTGAGTACCTTAAAACATCCTTTCATCCCTCGCCATCCTCCCGGCATCCTTGAGTGCCTTAGAACATCTTCACAGCATCCCTGAGTGCCTCAAAACATCCTCCCAAGCATCCTTTCATCCCTCGCCGTCCTCCCAGCATCCCTGAGTGCCTCACAACATCCTCCCAGCGTCCCTGAGCCCCTTATAACATCTTCCCACGCATCCTCTTATCCCTTGCCATCCTCCCAGCATCCCTGAGTGCAGACCTGCATCCAGTGCATCCTTTCAAACTCGCCGTCCTCCCAGCATTCCCTCAGCATCGCGTCCTCCCAGCATCCCTGAGCATCCCTTCATCCCTCGCGTCCTCCCAGCATCCCTGAGTGCTGCATCCTCCCATCCTCCCAGCATCAGCATCCCTTCATCCTCCCAAGCATCGCCGTCCTCCCAGCATCCCTGAGTGCCTCACAGCATCCCGCGGAGGTGCGGAAGGAGGCGCACGTGTGAGGAAGATAAAAGAGAGTTATTAAAGAATGAACGATCTCTCATGTAGTGCCAGAAGGGGAGTGGATGCTGTGCGTGGGTGGGCGGCTCTCGGGACGGGCGAGTGGGGAGAGGAGCGAGTGTGTGGGTGAGAGTGTGTGTGTGGGTGGGAGTGAGGGAGAGGGAGAGGGAGTGAGAGTGAACGAGGGGTTACGGTGTGTGTGTGTGTTTGTTTTGTGTGGTGTGTGTGTGTGTGTGTGTGTGTGTGTGTGTGTGTGTGTGTGTGTGTGTGTGTGTGTGTGTTGTGTGTGTGTGTGTGTGTGTGTGTGTGTGTGTGTGTGTGTGTGTGTGTGTGTGTGTGTGCGTGTTTCTTATTCGTGTTCGCGGCGGGTGAGCCAGAGCGAGCGAGCGAGCGTGTGCGTCCCCGTGGGAGGAGCCCCTTGTTCAGCTTGCTTGACCGTCTCATCGCACCGCCTGGCGCTCCGTGAACCATCCCGCCACCGGAAGCTGCCACGGCCTCTGCCTCTGCGGACGCTCGATGCCGTAACTCGCAGAGGAGCCTTTCCCGCTGCACCTGCTGGCCCGACGCCTCCGCTGCGGATCCCTGCTGGCTGCCTCGACGGCCCCTTTGCCTGCCTGCTCTGTCCCAGCCACGGGTCCTGCCTCCACCACACAACTCTTGTAGGATTTCGTGGAACCGAATATCCCTCTGCGCTCTCTCCCGACGCGGCGGAGTGCTGCGGAAGAGCATGTCGGGCGCTATCTCTGCACGGCGTCTAAAACAGCGTTATGCTTTGCCGTCATCGGGTCGGGAGCTCCGAGAGCGGCGCTGCAGGTTTTGCCATCCATTGCAGGAGTGGAAGTGTGTCAGCCCGCGACGATAAAATGCCGGGTGAAGCAAGAGCAGAAATTGGTCGGCGGCGCTGGCGGTGGCGCTGGCGACGTGGTGAATGTCGGAGGTGTGGCAACGCTGTCACTCGACGGGTGAAAGTGGCGGCAGCGACGCGGCCGAAGGGACCGGGCGCAGGAGCCAACTTGTGACTTCTTCAATCATTCGTGACCACAAGGCGCAAGCGGGCGTAAGGGCGAGGAGCGGCCGCCCACACGCCCGCGCCGCCCCTCGCCTCCGCTGCTGTGAGGGCGCGTGTGATGGGTGCAGGGGCCGCCTCACCCGGATATGGAGGGGAGCGCACCGGAGGGCCAGGGAGGGGCGACGGGGAGGAGGAGGAAGAGGGCAGATCGTGGGGACCTTCTGCCGAGTCCTTCAGGCGACGAATGGGGGAGGGGAGAGGGGGGGGGGAGGGGAAGAGGGGATGGGCAAGCGTGGAACAAGGAAGATATTAATATAAATGAGCGACGAGGAAACGGAGGTGCAAGGATGTGTGAATAAGATAACCACAAGACAGGGCGTCGATACAGGTTTGCGCGCCGTCGGTCCCTCCGCGTAGGTCATGTATCGCCTAATACATTCCGCGATTCCCATTCTGGAATCTAATCGTCCCTAATCATCGACATCCTGATCCCAAACTACAAAAATACACAACCCTCCTCTTTACACAGATCCTAATATTTACTTCGAATTGAAAAAAATAAAAAAAAGAAAACGCAGCTCTCAAAATAAAACAAAACAAAAGCGAAACTACGACGAGAATGCCCGGATGTGGCACCCGTGCAAACTACCTTCATGAAGCGTTGTAGGGGGAGTGGGGGTAGGGGGAGGGGGTGGGTGGAGGAGTGGGGTAGGGGGAGGGGGTGGGTGGAGGGAGTGGGGGTAGGGGGAGGGGGTGGGTGGAGGGAGTGGGGGTAAGGAAGGGGTTAGGGTTTTGGTACTTAGTAGGGGAGAGATGAGGAAGGGAATGGGTAGGGGTGGAGAGTAGGGGCAAAGGGAAGGGTAGAGAGTAAAGGAGTAGTTGGAAAGAATGGAAATGGAGGAGGAAATGGGAAGACAGGGAGTGCAGAGAGTGTAGAGAGAGCAGGAGAAAGGAGAGGAAGGAGTAGTAGTAGTAGTAGTAGTAGTAGTAGTAGTAGTAGTAGTAGTAGTAGTAGTAGTAGTTAGTATAGTAGGAGGAGGAGAGGAGGAGGGAGAGGAGGAGGAGGAGGAATAGGAGAGCAGAATAGGAGATAGGAGAGGAGTAGGAGAGGAGGAGGAGTAGGAGGAGGAAGTAGGAGGAGGAAGAAGAAGAGATGAAGAAGCGAAGAATAGAGATAAATAAGAAGCATAAGAGAAGATAAAGAAGAAGCAGAGGAGAAAAAAAGAAGAAAGAAAAGAAAAAAGAAGAGAAAAGTAAATAAGGAGGAGAGGACCTAGAAACGGGGAGTAAAGGAATATAAGAGAGGGGGGGATGGGGGGGGGGGGACAATCACAGAGACACTTGGCCGAAAGCAGAGGAATCAGACTGAATAAAATCTTAAATAGTGAAGCGTGAAAGAACAGGTCGCCAGATAGAACGAAATGTCGGAGACTGAATTAAGCAACAGAGTAACTGTGAGATAGACAATATATATATATATATATATATATATAATTATATATATATATATATATATATATATAATATGTTATATATGTGTGTGTGTGTGTGTGTGTGTGTGTGTGTGTGTGTGTGTGGTGTGTGTGGTGTGTGTGTGTGTGTGTGTCTGGATAGATATATAGATATAAATATAGAGACAGACAGACAGAGAGATAGAGAGAACGAAAAAAACGAAAGAAAAAAAATAAACTGAGAGAGAAAACAAAAATTAAAAAACACGAAAAAAGTTCACCCAGAAAACAAAAACCAAAGTACACCATCAGCCGAACATGTAATTCCCTCCTTCTTTCCTTCCTCTCATCCGCTTGTTGGCGAAATCCCTAAATACGGCTTGCGGAAACGATAATAGTTTTAGCAGGAATAGTCCTTGGTATTCCAGTACTTAACAGATTCCACTGTATCACCGACTGGGAATTCTTTCAACAGATTAGCGAAAGAAGTGGAAGAGAGAGGAGAGAGAGAGAGAGAGAGAGAGAGAGAGAGAGAGAGAGAGAGAGAGAGAGAGAGAGAGAGAGAGAGAGAGAAGAGAGAGAGAGAGAGGAGAGAGCGAGAGAGAGAGAGAGAGAGAGAGAGAGAGAGAGAAGAGAGAGAGAGAGAGAGAGAGAGAGAGAGAAGAGGGAGGGAGAGAGAGAGAAAAGAGAGAAGAAAGAGAGAAAGAGAGAAGAGAGAGAGAGAGAGAGAGAGAGAGAGAGAGAGAGAGAGAGAGAGAGAGAGAGAGAGAGAGAGAGAGAGAGAGAGAGAGAGAGAGAGAGAGAGAGAGAGAGAGAGAGAGAGAGAGAGAGAGAGAGGAGAGAGAGAGAGAGAGAGAGAGAGAGAGGAGAGAGAGAGAGGAGAGAGAGAGAGAGAGAGAGAGAGAGAGAGAGAGAGAGAGAGAAGAGATTCTGTCCATTCAACGAAATAAATAATTGAGGACACTTCTCGAATCCATGAACGGAGTCTTAAATCCGTTCAAATGTATCTTTTCCTTAAAATAAAAAAATAAAAGAAAATGAAAAAGAAAGAAAAAAGTCTAGAGTTCAAGAGATCGACGCAAGGGGAGCAGAAAGAGAAAGAATAAACACGAATCAATGGAGGGAAAGGAGAGAGAAGGAAGAATGAGGGAAAGAGAATGAGGAAGGAGAGGATGGGGGAAGGAGAGTAAGGAAAGAGAGGAAAGGAAGGAAGGAGAGCAGTGAAGAAGAGGATAGAAGTAAGGAGAACATGGAAGGGAGAATGAGAGGAGGAGAATGAGGAAGAAAGGACGAGGGAAGGAGGGGGAAAAGACGATGGAGGGAATGAGAGCAAGGAACGAAGAATGAGGAAGGAGAGAGGATAGGAGAAGGAGAGCAAGGAAGGGGGAGGACGG
>NW_020871757.1:92500-95000 GCF_003789085.1 Penaeus vannamei
AACCTAGGGAACACGGGAGAGGAAAACATTGTCCCCTAAACATACACTCAACATGCCTGTTATCCGACACGGCCGCTACCATGCACGAACCGAACCTCACTTTGTGTTGCTGTCGGACATGCACCTCTTATTCCCTCCCGCTCCCCTGCCCTGCGCACACACCACACACACAAACTCACATACACACGCACACATACATACACTCACACACACACACCCCTCGACCCTAACCCCACAGAGACACACAAACACCCCACTTCCCAACCCCACATTCTACCATGATGACGAGGCCAGCATCAGATCAATAGTGGGGAGCCATTGCCATCAGCACCCAACCCCTCCCCTCCCCCCACCCCTCCTCTGCCGCTAGTGCACCCCACGCGCTCCCTCCCCCCTCCCCCTCCCCCCCCCCTTCCTCCAATACGCTCAGCTCATCCGCTCTCCAACCTCGCTCGTGTTGACAGGAGGGCTATGTCTAGCGGCCTCCACAGCTCCATACACACCTCTCGACGGAAGGATATGTGGGAGGGAAAGGAGGAGACAGAGAGGGGGATTGGAGGGGGAAGCAGAGAGAAAAGGATGGAGGGAGAAGGAGAGAGAAGTTAAGAAAGGAGGGGGAGAAAGGAAGGAAGGAACGAGACTATTACTAATGAAAGAAATAGGTACAAAAGAGAGAGAGAGAGAGAGAGAGAGAGAGAGAGAGAGAGAGAGAGAGAAGAGAGAGAGAGAGAGAGAGAGAGAAGAGAGAGAGAGAGAGAGGAGAGAGAAACAAAGCCACTAATATTGCCGTCGCGTTCACGTCCGATGACAGGTATCAGGAGGAGCTTGGCTGGCCCGTGTCACTTGGGAGAGGCGTCCGAGTTAGCATATGCATTCACAAGAAGCTCAAGATCTGTTGAGTGGGGGCACTACAGCCTAACCAAAATTAGTTTTATAGTGGGGGTTTCTCATTCCCTCTGGCGTGGTTTCACTCCCCCCCAAGAGCCCCCACCGCGCTACCTTTTGGCAGAATTTTGGCTGGAGATGCGGCGTAAGGTTGTGTGTTAGGGTTAGAGGGGCTGAGGAACGGCTGACCAACACTCCGCTTACACAACCCTTTTAGTTTTTCCGCGTTATCTACGGGTCTGATGGAGTATTTTATGTCGCAGAATGCTTTTGCAACACATTCGCATTATGATAGGAGTATTCACACGGGTGAAAATCGTTTAGAAGGGCTTAGACTTTGCAAAAGCGGCGAGTGAATTAGACGCGTTGGCACCTCGCTTTCGTCTCTCGGTCTGCACTCGCCCGCACAGCTGTGTTATGTGAACGATGCCGGCCGCCAATTTACGAACTTTTTCCTTGCATTTCACGCTAATGCAACAGAGTATCTAATTCATAGCACGTAGCCATCGTGTCGTTGAAATAGGATGTGTCATTGGCCCAACGCTTATCGAAGGAATTTTCTCGAATTGCGAGTAATGAAGAATATAAAAAGGTGAGATGGGTATGGCATCGTCGGTCGGGAGGGCGCGTCGACGGAGGTGGGACAGAAGTTGGTCCAGTTGTTACTGTATTTGGCAGATATGCTCGTTGTCCCCTTTAGATTATGCTACGGAGACTTCGGTGCGTCCGTGGCCCCTGGGGTTATTGTAATTACACACGGGGTCTCGGCTTCACGAAGTAGATAGCTGCGACTTTGCATAACTGAACACCTATCATGCGTCTAATGTGACCGCCAGTGGACAGCTCGATCTCAAGGTCAGACGAGGGACTCCCCGATACAGGCGGACTGATGCAGCTGCCACCAACACCATTATTTTCTCCCGTTTCTTTTATGTCTCTCCTGTGTTACTGGTTTGAGCGGGACTCGAGCCATACGCGACTTCTTTCTTCTCTGCGGGCGGATTCAAGGGCAGGGGAGAGGCGGAAAGAGCAAGCGAGAAGGAGAAAATGCGGATGAAATATGGTACTGTGACCCCTACCATACCACCCTCAGGAACATTGTCCAGTTATAGGCTGTTGATTCTTTGTTGTCCCACAGTTTCGCCAATTGGGGGTACGCACGCGCGATCTTCATTATTGTATTTTCCCTCTAATTAGCACGCTCTTTCCTCAGCGCTGCCGAGAGCGCCGCCGCCTGCCTCTGCTCAACTTCATAACCCCAGCACACGGCGCGGGAGGGTGGTGACAGCGCCGAGTGTCAGCATCTGAGCGGACTGGTGGTGGTGAGGCCAGGGGAGCTGAAGGCGACCTCCTGACCACCCCAGAGGCCACCACCTACTACACCCTCCTCCCCCTCCCTCTCTCCCTGCCTCCCTCCCTCCCCACGGCGCTTCCCTCCCCCGCTGTCCTACACTGCCCGCGCCCTTCCCCCGAGATAGGGGCAGTGTAGCATTCACACCATTTACCAAGCACATTCCTCTCTGCAGATCACAGCCGGACAGTGTTACACGCGGGGAGAACATGTGTCGGCCTCAGTCGGGGCGGCTGCTTGCTCGACGCAGCTAACCTGGCGTGA
>NW_020871757.1:105000-112500 GCF_003789085.1 Penaeus vannamei
GCATGTATACCAGCGTTCCTGTATTCTACCTTAGGTATATCCTGACATACGTACATCCCCGTCTGCTTGCATACATACTTGTACACATGCTTGCAACGCGAGGGTTCTCATAATACTTATAAAACTTGCAATACGTCCACGAATTCTTATATCCACCTTCCCGACACCTTCCCCTCGCTCTCGCCCCTCCCCCCTCCCCCCGCAAGCAAGAAGCAGCAAGCAGCAAGGCCGTCAAAACTTGCAATACGTCCACGAATTCTTATACCACTTCCGACACCCTTCCCCCTCGCTTCCTCGCCTCCCCTCCCCCCCCCCCCCCGCAAGCAAGCAAGCAAGCAAGCAAGCAGGCGAAGAGGCAAATTCTCACGGCATGACTGAGAAGTCACACGATACGCATACAGGGGCATGAGTTGACGTCACGCCGCTGTAGGCAGGTCACACTGGCCCTCTCCACACAGGCGGACGACGGTGGTGGTGGTGGTGGTGGGGTGTGGTGGTGAGGTGGTGGTGGTGGTGCGGTGGTGGTGGGATGGTGAAGGTGTTGTTGTTGTTGTTGTTGTTGTTGGTGGTGGTGGTGGTGGGGGGGGGTGGTGGTGGTGGGGGGTGGTTTGGTGTGGTGGTGGTGGTGGGTGGTGGTGGTGGTGTTGGTGGGTTGGTGGTTGGTGTGGGGTGGTGGGTGGTGGTGGTGGGGTGGTGTTGGTGGGTGGTGGGGGTGGTGGGGTGGTGGTGGTGGTGTTGTTGTTTTTGTTGTTGTTGTTGTTGTTGTTGGGTGGTGGTGGGTGGGGAATGATGAGTATGAGTCGTATATTGCAGCGTCCCTTCTGCTGTTTGGCGGTTTTAAAAGGCCGGCTTCTGTGTGGTTATTTTGTTTTTTATCTGTTTTTATTTTTGGTTTTTTTCTGGGTGTTTTTGGGAGTTTTGGGTTGTTTTTTGTTGTATTTTTTGTGCCATATTTGGACTTGTTTTGTAATTGTGTATGGTACTGTTTGTTTGTTTTTAATATTCTGATTTGGTTTTTGAGGTTTTTGGGTTGTCTTTTGTTGTATTTTTGTGTTTAGGTACTGTTGTTGTGTTTTTTTTTTTTTTTTTTTTTGTTTTGAGGTTTTCGGGTTGTCTTTTGTTGTATTTTTTATGTTTGTTTTATGTTTATGTTTTTTGTTTTTTTTTGTCTTTTGTCTTTCATCTATTTTGTGTTGATCTCTTTTTGTCTACCTTTTCTGTTTTATGTTTATCCTTTGTTTTGTTTTATGTTTATCACTTTGTTTGTGTGTTTGTCTGTTTAATGTTTACTTTTATTTTTTGTTTTATTTCATTCTATCTCTTCCATGTTTATCTTCTAGCTTGTCTTTTATTCTTTGTTTTAATCTTATATTTATCTTTAATCATTCTATTTTTTCTATTGGTATTTGTGGTTAATTTCTCACTTCAAAACCTGATCTATCTCATCATCAAAGTCTTAACCATTATGTGCACACCATCATTACTTAACAACACTTAATGTTAAGTCTTAAGGAACAGTTCACCATCGTGCCCTTTCGACACCAATACCCACGTGTCACAAAGTCTTTTCGACACACCAACTGTGCCTCTCGACCCGTGTCATCTGGTCAGCATGAAGTGTCGAAAACCACACTTACGAAGTTATGGTGAAAAAAAGCAAAATTGAATAGGTTTAGGTTTTGTTGGGAATATGTGAATCGTATTACAGGGCGAATAACATTAATTTTGGGTTTTAATTATTTTTTTTTATTTGTTATTATTATTTATTAAGAATAGGACACATGTATATGACATGCAGTATCTACTTTGGGAAAAAAGGTACCATAGCTTGTGAATATTACAAAAAGGAAAGAAAGAAAGAAACAAATGACTGTTGCTATGTAAAATAATAAAAAATGATTAAGATCTATTATTGACCAAATTATTATTACTACACTATTATCATTATAATATTACTATATTATTATCATTATCATAATAATAATAAAGATTATATTATATATATAATAAAAAAATAAAATAAAATAAAATTTTTTCATAATCATTGAAAAAAATCCTCATTGACATCACTATTACTAATCGATATTATTATCAATATCATTGCTATTATCAATCACTCTCATTACTGTTGTCGACATTGTTACTATCATCACCATCACCAGTACAAACACCATCACCATCATGATCATCACCATTTACATTACCAATATCCACTATCATCACATCAACCAACTACAAACACAATCACCAATTACTAACATGATCATCAAACCATTTACATGCCAATACCAACTATCAATCACACAATCACCAATTACTACCAATGATCAATCACCAATTTATCATTACCAATAATATCACTATCGTATCCAGTAACAAACACCAACCACGATCACGATCATCACCATTTACACATTACCAATACCACTTATCAACACATCACCAGTACAAACACCATCACCATTACTACCATATCATCCAACCATATTACATTAACAACAATCGCACTATCATCAGTACAAATCAACCAACTACACACGATCATCACCATTTACATTACCAACATCCACTATCATCAAGTACAAAATCACCATCACGAATCACGAATCATCACCATTTACATTACCATATTATCAACCATCATCAGTACAATCACCATCACGATCAACGATCATCACCATTACTTACCCAACATCCACAATCACCAGTACAATCACCATTCTTACCATGATCATCAACATTTACATTACCATATCCACTATCATCAGTAACAACCACCACTACAATCACGATCATCACCAATTTAACATTACCAATATCCACTACATCACTATCATCAGTAAAACACAATCACCATTACTACCATGATCATCACCATTTACATTACCAACATCCACTATCATCAGTACAAACACCACTACAATCACGATCATCACCATTTACATTACCAATATCCACTATCATCAGTACAAACACCACTACAATCACGATCATCACCATTTACATGACCAACATCCACTATCATCACAATCACCAATACAAACACAATCACCATTACTACCATGATCATCACCATTTACATTACCAACATCCATGGCTTTCCGGCTCCCATATCCCATGCTGTTCGCAGTGAGACGCTATGCTGACGTTTCCCTGAATCTTCGAAAAGAGATTTTATCGTTTTAAAAGACGCTGGTGAACGGTGGTCACAGCTGGTAGTCTACGTTGTGTTATCTTTGACGGCGAATTTTTGATTGTGTTATTAATCAGGGTTATTTTGTACCTGGGATGATGTGGGTGTTGTCTGGTTTTAATGTTTTGGTCGAGATATTTTTCTGGAGTGGAGAAAGAAGAGGAAGAAGAAGAGAAGGAATTTTCTGGAGTGAAGAGATAAGTGGAAGACGAAGAAAAAAGAAATTTCTGGTGTAGAAAGAAGAGAAGAAGAAGAGGAAAAAATGTTCTGGGGTGAAGAGAAAGTGGAGAAGAAGGAAAGAAATTTCTGAGAAAGAAGAGGACGAAGAGAGGAATTTTCTGAGTGAAGGGATAAGAGGAAGAAGAAGGAAAGAATTTCTGGAGTGTAGAAAGAAGAGGAAGAAGAAGAGAAGAAATGTTCTGGGGTGAAGAAAGAAGAGGAAGAAGAAGAAAAGAAATGTTCTGGGGTGAAGAGATAAGAGGAAGAAGAAAAAAGAAAAGAAATTTTCTGGAGTGAAGAAAGAAGAGGAAGAAGAAGGAAAGAAATGTTCTGGAGTGAAGAAAGAAGAGGAAGAAGAAGAAAAGAAATGTTCTGGAGTGAGATATAAGAGAAAGGAGAAGGAAAGAAATGTTCTGGAGTGAAGAAAGAAGAGGAAGAAGAAGAAAAGAAATGTTCTGGAGTGAAGAAAGAAGAGGAAGAAGAAGAGAAGAAATGTTCTGGAGTGAAGAAAGAAGAGGAAGAAGAAGAAAAGAAATTTTTCTGGAGAAATTTTTGGAGTGAAGAAAAAGAAGAGGAAGAAGAGAAAGAAATTTCTGGAGAAGACGAAGGAAAAGAAATTTTCTGGAGTGAAGAAAGAAGAGGAATTTTTCTGGAGTGTAGAAAGAAGAGGAAGAAGAAGAGAAGAAATTTTCTGGAGTGAAGAGATAAGTGGAAGAAGAAGAAAAGAAATGTTCTGGAGTGAAGAAAGAAGAGGAAGAAGAAGGAAAGAAATGTTCTGGAGTGAAGAAGAGGAAGAAAAGAGAAGGAATTTCTGGAGTGAAGAAAGAAGAGGAAGAAGAAGGAAAAAAATGTTCTGGAGTGAAGAAAGAGAGAGAAGAAGAAGAAAGAAGTTCTGGAGTGAAGAAAAGAGGAAGAAGAAAAAAGGAAAAAAAAAAAGAAGAAAGAAAAACCGTTTACTGAACACGCAAGAGAATATTTTATTTTGCATTGTATATATTCTTGATACAATTTTCCGCAGTTGTATATATCCATCGCAAAAGCTTATACTGAAAAAAACAACAACTCGTGCATATCTATATTCATAGGCCTATACAAAATAAACAAAGGCTTTTATAGCATATATTATGCAATCTCCCAAAGTAGACCTATATAATACACACACACACACACAAACATACATACACACACACGCGCTTACACACACAAAGACACATACACACACACACACACACACACACACACGCGCACACACACAATACACGCACACACACACACACACGCAACCCAAACAACACACAACACAACAAACAAAACAAAACACAAACAAACCATTACACAACACAAACACACCCACCCCCCCCACACACACAACACCCCCCCCCCCTCCCCGCACAACACACACTGACCTTCACAGGAGTACATCATGCAAACTCCCAGGTAGGCCTATATCCTCCGTACGCATCTAGGCCTATATATAATAGCACACTCAATCACTTGCTTCTCCTAGACTCCTGCTATTAATCACAGGAGTAAGTTGGACCGATAGAATCAGCTGTTTCTTCGGTCGCGGAGAAGTGAATTATAATAAAAGAATTATAATAAAGAATTATAATAAAGAGAATTATAATAAAGAATTATAATAAAGAGAATTATAATAAATTATAGAATAATAATAAAGAGCCGGAAAGCCATGGATATTGGTAATGTAAATGGTGATGATCGTGATCGTAATGGTGATTGTACTGATGATAGTGGATGTTGGTAATGACTCTTTCCTTTTGACTGAATTTAAATGAATTTTGAATTTTTTTTTCACTTTTTATATTTTGCGTCGTTCTAAAAAAATTAAGTGGGTTTATGTATTGTTTTTTTGTTTGTTTGTCATTTATGTATTTTTTTTGCTTTGTTTGTATTTGTTTCTGTGTTTATGATGGAAAAATAGGGAGCAAAACACGCACATAAAATCATATACACACATGCACAATCAAGCACATACATACACAGAAACACACACACACACATACACAAAGGCAAACACACACACACAGACACTAAAAAGAATATATAAGTCTTACAAATAATACGTAGATAAATAGATAAATAGTTTGATAAAACGGAAGCATAAGGTGAAAAAAATAAAAAAAACAACAAGAAATAGAAGGAGAAGAATAAGAATAACGGATAATAATAAACAAGAATAAGAATTTGAGGTATAAGAATAAGGAGAAAGTAGAAGACGAAGTAGAATAAAAATAAGAAAAACACAGAAGAAGGAGGTAGAAGAGGAAATAATAGAAAATAGGGAAAAGGGAGAAGTGAAAATAAAAATGAAGAGAGAAAGAAGGAGAAGAAAGAGACGGACGTAGAGATAGAAAGAAAATGAGGAAATATAGACGAAAAATAAAGAGAAGAATCATAAAAAGAGAGAGAGAGAGAGAGAGAGAGAGAGAGAGAGAGAGAGAGAGAGAGAGAGAGAGGAGAGAGAGAGAGAGAGAGAGAGAGAGAGAAGAGAGAGAGAGAGAGAGAGAGAGAGAGAGAGAGAGAGAGAGAGAGAGAGAGAGAGAGAGGAGAGAGAGAGAGAGAGGAGAGAGAGAGAGAGAGAGAGAGAGAGAGAGAGAGAGAGAGAGAGAGAGAGAGAGAGAGAGAGAGAGAGAAGAGACGAGAGAGAGAGAGGAGAAGAGAGAGACAGATTAAAAGATCGATAGACAGAAATACATACAGAAGAAAGCGAGAGAAAAAATAATAGATAAACAAATAGAAACAAAAAACAGACAGATGAATAGACCCCACACCCTGAAGACGAGAGCGCCAGCCACGTGAGGCGCCACCGTCCGCCGCCGCCATCTTGGCCCCATCCATCAAGGTGCCTAACGCTACTTCTCATATTTTATTGTTCTCGCGTTCAATTATTAACACTTGCCTTTCAGCCTTTCAATTATCGCCTCTGCCGATGGGCGCGCTGCTTAACCTCCTCTCGGTAGGGGGTGGGGGAGGGGGTGGGGGAGGGGGGGGAGGGGGGGGGGAGGGGGAAATGTGGAGGAGCGCGGGGGGGAGGGGAGGGAGTGGGGGGGGAATGGGGTGTGGTGGAGGGGTTGGGTTGGTTGTGTTGTGGTGTGTGTGTGTGTGTGTGTGTGTGTGTTTATGGGGGCATTGTGTCTGTATTTGTGATTTTTTTTTTTGGTTTCTGTCCCTTTCTCTTCTCTCTCTTTCACTTTCTCTTTCTTTTCTCTCTCACTTCTCTCTCTCTCTCTCTCTCTCTCTCTCACTTTCTCTCTCTCTTCTCTCTCTCTCTCTCTCTCTCTCTCTCTCTCTCTCTCTCTCTCCTTCTCTCTCTCTCCTCTCTCTCTCTCTCTCTCCTCTCTCTCCTCTCTCTATGTTATAATTTACGTTCGTATTCATTTTACTTTAATTCACCTTTTATTTTGTATCATAATAATTTTGAAACATCTGTATTTCCAAATCCTACATTTCTAGTGTTTACTTCTCGTTTTTTTTCTTGTATCAATTCATTCGCTTTATCTTATCATCATCACTGTTATCACTTATCATTTCTCGTAAATCATAACTACCGTAAGCATCGCCACACCAATGGTATCAGTATAATGTCTTTATAATCATTATCCTATTCATTTGAAAAGAAAGACATTAATTACAAAGTTGTAAGAGAATCTACCAGCATTTTCTCTATAATAGATGTGTGATGATTATAATAATGGTTATAAATATGATAATAATAATAACAGTAATGATAACAATGATAATGATAATAATAACAATAATAACAATGATAATGATAATAATTATAACAACAACAATAATAATAACCCTACTACCACCACCACTACTACTAACTATATATTATGATAATAACATTAATAATAACTACTGTATAATAACAACAAAGATTACGATAACGATAATAATCACATTACCAACAACATCAATAACAAAATAAATGAAACAAACCAACTAATATTAACAGACATGGAAATTACCGCTCGAAGCTTTCCACCCATACTACATTTAACGTTATGTAATCACCCTTTCGCTCTGTCCCCTCGCTGGACGACCCCGGGGTGGACTCACGG
>NW_020871757.1:117500-140000 GCF_003789085.1 Penaeus vannamei
TCGCACACAACACCACACACACACACATCACACACACACATGATTATGCAGAACACGGCACACGAACTCGACACGACAGTACAACACAACACACACATATATCAGATGCACGCACACGAACACACAGAGCAGGTGCGTTAAATACTGATCCGTGGTATGTTTGTTGTCTCACACAGCATCACAGCACACACACATATACAGACACGCACTACCACGAAACACACACACAGTACACAACACACACACATATACAGACACGCACACGAACACACACATACACACACACACACATATACAGACACGCACACGAACACACACAAACACACACACACACACATATACAGACACGCACACGAAAACACTACACACACACACACACATATACAGACACGCACACGAACACACACATACACACACACACACACATACAGACACGCACACACACACACACATACACACACACACACATATACAGACACGACACGCACACGACGAACACACACATACACACACACGTTTACATGATCATGCTGTATGAACACTATACATTTTTTTTTCAAATCCAAGAGAACCTAATATAATTCTTCCAATCTTTTTCTTCATATATTTGATTTTTTGTCACATTGAAATCAACTATATGCAAATTGCGATCATTGCCAAAGGTCTCCATAGCGTCGTTTCGTGGAACCGTATGGCAATTTATCCATTTATCCGGCAAATTGCTACGAGGAATTATTAACAATCTTTATTATATCATCCATTCTCCTTTCTATCAGAATCATCACTGTCTCCTTATCACCTCCATTATTAACGTTGGGTCTTCATAATACGTAGAGTCATCATAATGCGACGTCATAAACTACGTCATCTCATTGCGTCATCTTTACGTCATTACGTCACATCATATCATTACGTCACGAAACACTATCCTGTCCACCATACTCATTAAAGCATGGAGTCATTACGTCACTCCTTCACCATACATTTTCACCACATTTACCCTCGACTCTAAGTTTCGAACACGATTCACCACAAAAAAAAAAAAACAGAACACCATGTTGTCTCACTATACCATACTCCACGAGAGGAAAACTCATCCACACCAAGCATCCACAAACCGAGAATTGATCTCCACTTCCTCATCCACCTGATTGCAATTCCACTTTTATCCACCTCAAGCACCATAAACCAAGTGTTCAAACTTTCCTCATCCACCTGATCGTAACCACTTTCGTCCACCTTAAGCACCTTACATAAGTGTTCAATTCACTTCCTCATCCACCTCCACTTTTATCCACCTCAAGCACCATAAACCAAGTGTTCACCTCCACTTCCTCATCCATCGTAACTCCACTTTCATCATCCACCTCCAACCTTCAACTCCACCTCAAGCACCATAAACAAGTATTCACCTCCACTTTCCTCATCCACCTGATTAACTTCCACTTTTATCCACCTCAAGCACCATAAACCAAGCGTTCCACCTCCACTTCCTCATCCACCTGATCGTAACTCCACTTTCGTCCACCTTAAGTGTTCAACTCGATAACTCCACATCCACCTCCACTTCCTCATCCACCTGATCATAACTCCACTTTCACTGCATGCGTAATAAACTCGTGCATAAGAGGCTTATAAATGTTTTTCTTTTTTTACTATTATTCTCCTGGAACTCGACCTGGCTTTTCACAGAAGGGTTACATCACCATTGCAGCGGCGATCTACACAAAGGGAATGTCTAGGAGTTATAAAAGTAAAGTATAAGCTCTGAAAACAAAACTTTTATATTATATGATTTCTGTTTATTTGTCGATTGTTTGTTTTTAAGAAGTCAGTTGTGTCAATTTATACGTAAATTGCAGTTATAGTGACATAGTTTATACGTAAATGACACACACACACACACACAAACACAAACACACACACATACACACACAACAAAAACACACACACATTTATACATATATGTCTTTGTGTGTATCTATCTACTATCTTTACACATGGCGTATATACCCGTGCATTCATATATGGAAATCATATAAACATGTTTTTTTTCTTAATACATAAATATATTCATACATTTATGTTGTTCATACATACATTACACATGCCATTCACACCATACTATACATACACAGCGCATATGCACGTATGTTTATACTCATAACATGTATGTCCAATCAAAGATACATAGTGTTTATACATACATGACATTTTGAATAATTAATGTTTTTTATCTGTCATGGAATTGGTGATCGTGACTATGACGACAAAGCAGCTGATGTTGATGAAGATACTCGGAAAATATATAATTAATAGCATAATGATACCAATGGTGAATCTAAAATGCGTCTATATAACAACGGAATTGATAATAACAAGAACAACTATATATTATAACAACAACAATAACAACTATATCATAACAATGAAATAACACCTATAATAGCCCCCCCCCCCCAAAAAGAAAATTAAAAATATCACAGTAATGGTGACAAATGCAAGAAAAATGGAAAAATATCACAGTAATGATAATGATGATAAATGATTATCAGCCGCCCATAATTGTAGAAATACTGATAGTCAGGATAATCATAACATTGGTAAGAACAGTATTATCAGTATCATAATCATCATTACAGTAACCATCAAGTGTTTTATAGAAAAGTTCTTGGTTATCATCCTCCTGATCAAATATCTCATTAAGCACAGTAGTCTCTTAATTAATTAGCGTAGGATACATTAAGGACAATTAACGTGGTACAATAAATCACTTGTTTTAATCACCCTTGGGGGTTTTCCTGGTCTGACAGGCATTCAATAATTTTCCTTCGGTGGCCTATATATATTTCCTATATCTGCGGCTAAAATGTTTCATTTACCGTGTCTCATCAATAGAAAACAAACTTCATAAGTATTTTGGTTGTGTTTTGCCAAGGTTAAATAGTTGTAATAAGTCTGTAATTCGGGTTGAAGCTCTTATTAGACTCTCGACATGGCCTTCAGATCTGGACGAGAAGAGATATCAAATTCCGGAATTTCTTCTGTAAACACCAACAGCAGTAACAACAACAACAGCAAGAACACACACACATACAAAAGAAAGAAAGAAAGAGAAAAAAAGTAACAACAACAGCAAGAACAACAACAAGCAAGAACACACACACATACAAAGAAAGAAAGAAAGAGAAAAAAAGCAGTAACAACAACAACAGCAAGAACAACAACAAGAACACACACACCTACAAAAGAAAGAGAGAGAGAAAAAAAAAATGTCTATGGGTTCAGCCTGTATACAATTCAGGAACAGTGAAGCGAGTTGGAAGCTGTTCTTTGAAGCCATTCACGTCATAAACACGTGAGGACTGCTAATGCATCCTACCTTTCACGAACAGCCAAGCATCTCCAGTCCATTATCGATTCCAGTCAAAGGAGGTCGTTAACAGTGATATAATACAGGGACCGATAACTCCCCTTTGAAGTATCCTGCTTTTGAGAAGAGAAAAAACTCCTCCAAAAGCCACATTCTTAAAGGATCAAAAGTGGTCCCGCTAAAGCATCCATTGTCGAGGTTCTGATACCATATCAACACAGGAAAGCTGCACCTTGTTAGCCATCTCTCCGTGAATCGGGTTTAGCGCTTTCATTCCTCTTTCTCTCTCCCAGGGACGGGCTCGTGCCATCCTGCAGGACAGCTCTTGATAAGGTGACTTCCTGCAGTGATATGGTGTAAGCGTACAATGACGAGCTGTCGGTGTAAGGTAATTTGTAACTCTTTAAGAAATGATGTATATCCATCTGGTGAAAAATTCTTGAAGGTGGTTTGGCAGTTTCATGTCATTGATTAACCACACGTCGTTTAAAATATATTTACTGCGTCAACCCGAATTTTGCCGAATTATTAGGTACGGTATCAACACCGATTTGATGAATTAACGAACTTATAATTCTCTATCTCGAACAACTTGCAAATCATTCACCTGCATCTACTTACCCTTCACCTTGAGACAAGACCTGGCCGCTGCATCCGCTACCTGTTCCCTCAGCAATGCCACCGACGAGTGGTGTGATGTCTCTTGATAAGCATTTTGAACCGTGCGGTGAAAAATGGCGCAGCTCTTCATGCCGGGTCCCTGTTCCAAAAGTGGCTCTGTGGGCTTCAGGTTGGCGATAATGCATTCTCATCTTCCCCCCCAAAAAAACATTCCATTTACAACTATCCTCTTCTCATGCAAATTAGAAGTGCATTTGACTGTAGATGCTAGTGTTAGCTGTTGTTAGCGGAACTGGGTATTACCTCTTGTTCTAACCATCGTCAGCCACTGTTTTAGTCTTCTCAATATGCTAGCAGGTTTACGAAAGATTAACGTTTATAAAAATATTTTGTTTTATATTCATGATTGTTCTCCCTGTCACTCTGCTTTTCGTAGCTCTGGAGCGGATTTCCCCCTTACAGAAACTGATGTCATCTCTGTTCTCTCTCTGGTTTCATACATATAGGAAAACTGCTTCACATTTGTCATGGAAATTCCAGCTCCTCTTCTGTCATGAACCATTATCACGTCTACAGAAATTCCTCTTTGACAGGATGTTATTGTATCTTTATAACAACCTATAGATTGCATTTCGCAAAAAAAATATTCCTATTCCAAGGCTTGAATCACGCTTCGATTTTTTTTTCTCTGTTTCATAACTTGAATATAACAATTAATATAATAATGTTACCATGTTTTTAGTTCAGCGAACACCCACAACATCCAAATACTGAAAAGCAGTCACGGATTTTTCTTCATCAGTATAGTTAAACTCTCAGTCTTTTGTACCTCTCCGACTGAACACTCTAGCAGCTTTTAGATAAAACTCCAGTGTGAATTTTCTTCATCAGTATAGTTAAACTCCCAGTGTTTGTACCTCTCCGACTGAACACTCCAGCAGCTTTTAGATAAAACTCGTGTGAATTTCATCTTTTTATTTCATTATTGCAACTCCATGCATGTTCGCAATGGATTCAAAGCAACAAAGTGTCACTTGTTAGGAAATTGAATCTCATTGAAAACTTACATAGGGCTTTCCTGGTATATTTCTCCTTTTAGGAATATCTGTAGCATTTTGAAAAGTGGAACTTCTTTTACTTACTTGTTCTTAGAAAAAGAAAAAATGATAATTAGATCAGATATGTAGTCCTATGGATAAGAATAGCAGCATATCACATTTATATTCGTTAAGAAATTATAAGTAAATAATGTGGAAAGAAAAATAAAGTGATAAAAAGATGAACAAATAAGAATAATGAATTAACAGAAACAGAAAGATATAATAATAATAATAATAATTATTTTTTTTGTTATTCATCATCATGACTTGTGTAACTTTATTTTGACTATTGTAATAGGCTATTACGAACTGTACTCAGAACTGCTCAGAATCAAAACATACCCAATATATAAAACACAAATATATACATACATATTCTCTCTCTCTCTCTCTTTCTCTGTCTCTGTCTCTCTCTCACACACACACACACACACACACACACACACACACACACACACACACACACACACACACACACACACACACACACACACACACACACACACACACACACACACACACACACACACTCTATATTTACTCTACATTCACATACACTGAGAAACGCAAAAGTCCTACGCTTTTAATTACAGAATATCCACAAGGACAGTGTTTACGTGTCTCCGAGTGTGAAACGTTTCCGCGTGAAAACGTTTCGAGCAACAGGATCGACGTCTAACTGCTCACTTCAGGGCAGTTTAGGCCTAAAGTATTTCATTTGAGTTCATACATACATACATGTTTATATATGTGCACACACACACATACACACAGACACAGACACAGACACAAACACAACACACACACACACAGAAAAACACAAACACATACACACACAGAAAAACACAAACACACACACACAAACACATACACACACATGTACACACAAATACACACACACAACAAATACACACACACACAAATACACACACACACGCAAACACACACACACACACACACACACACACACACACCACACACGGATACTACTATCAGTAGTACTAGTAGAAATACTGTTACTACTACTATTGCAATACTACTACTCATTGTAACATATATTATAATTTCTGCTATTACTACTGCTACGGCTGCTCTTAAAACAACTACCATTACCATAACTGTCTTTTTTATCAACAATTTAGCAAGAACCATGATAACAATAACACTAACACACACGAGAAAAAAACACCATAAAAAGCAGACCATAAATAGAATTCCACGTAGTTTTGTGCCACAAATGGAATAAATAATAAGGTTCTTTAGATAATTTATCAGTCGTATGACTTCATAATTATTAGTAAGAGTGTAGGAAAATGTTGGCAAGTCAAATGGAAATGTTCAGCAACCTTTGTTCTCTCATGAACACCTGTGTATCTCAGCCCCTTGTGTTTCTATCTATATCTTTATTTTAGCTTTTTATGTCTATTTGTTATCTTTATCTTTCTTTTAGCTTTATGTCTGTTATAGCTTTTTGTGTGCATTTATCTTTATTTTAGCTTTATGTCTGTTATCTTTATTTTAGCTTTATGTCTGTTATCTTTATTTTTGCTTTATTTTAGCTTTAGATCTGCCTGTTATCTTTTTTACTTTGTATCTCTTTGTTATCTTTAATTTAATTTTATATCTCTTTTTTTATCTTTATCTTTTATTTAGCTTTATGTTTTATGTCTATGTGTTATATTTATCTTTATCTGTGTTGTAGCTTCATGTCTGTTATTTTTATTTCTATTTTATTTTAGCTTTAGGTTTGTTTATTTTTATTTCTATTTTATATCTTTGTTATCTTTATCTTTGTTTCAGCTATATATGTATGTTTCTTATCTTTATTTTTTGCTTTATCTGTTAGTGTTATCATCATCTTATGGTCGTTGCTATAATGTTAATAAAATAGATATGATAATGGTGGTAGATGTAATAGTAGTAGTAGTAGTAATAGTAGTAGTAATAGTAGTCTTTGTAGTAAGAATACTATTTGCAAAGTAGTAGTAATTGCAATAGTAGGAGTATCATTATAGCGATGATAATAATAGCAATAATAGTAGCAGCAATAGTAATATCACCATAACCATTACTGTTCGTGTTATCATATTTACCATTACAGATATTAACTTTTTTCTAATCTGAAAAGTGCTTTCATTGCTTAATATCTCTTTTATTCACAATTTATTTCCTCCTTATTGTTTTGTTGTGATAAATTTTCGATTGTTTTTATTTCGACTTATATATAATTCTTATTCACGAATGTTTTTTTTATTATAAGCATTGTTGGTTATGAATTAACGTGATCTAACCTAACCTAATTTAGTGTAGGTTGATTTATCTAGCTTGATATAACTTGATGTAGCCTGATTTAGCTCGATGTAGCTTGATCTAGCTTGACCTAGCTTGATATAGCTCGATGTAGCTTGATCTAGCCTGACCTAGCTTGATATAACTTGATGTAACTTGGCTTAGCTCGATGTAGCTTGACCTAACTTGATATAACTTGATGTAGCTTGACTTGGCTCGATGTAGCTTGATCTAGCTTGACCTAGCTTGATATAACTTGATGTGACTTGATTTAATCTGAACCTAACTCAATATAGTTTGATCTGGTCTTACCAATTTTTATATGGCTTGATATGACCTGATCTAGACTAACCTAACTTGATCTGACTTGACATGGCTAGACATGACTTGATCTAGCCTCCCCGTCCTTCATATGACTTTATATATCCTAATCCAACTTGATCTAACTTGATCTGACCTCACCATCCATTATGTGATTTGATTTAGCCTGACCTAGGTTGACATAGTTTGAAATGACATGATCTG
The DNA here is from genome assembly GCF_003789085.1 of Penaeus vannamei. NCBI lineage: Eukaryota > Metazoa > Arthropoda > Malacostraca > Decapoda > Penaeidae > Penaeus > Penaeus vannamei. The sequence goes on from NW_020871757.1 coordinate 125,409, forward strand.
ACCTTATTATGCTTGAAATGCTTGATTTGACATGACCTAACTTGATCGAGTTTGATGTAGTTCAACATGACTTGATCTGGCTTGAAATAGTTTGATATAGCTTGACATGACTTGATCTGGCTTGAGATGGTTTGATATAGTTTGACATGACTTGATCTGGCTTGAGATGCTTTGCTTGAAATAGTTTGATGTAGTTTGACATGACTTGCTAGTTTGACATGACTTGATCTGGCTTGAGATGGTTTGATATAGTTCGATATGACTTGATCTGGCTTGAAATGGTTTGATATAGTTTGACATGACTTGATCTAGCTTGAAATAGTTTGATATATTTTGACATGACGATCTAGCTTGAAATAATTTGATATAGTTTGACATGACGATCTGGCCGCACCACCCTGAATTTGACTTGACATGACTTGATCTAACTTGAGATGATTTGATATAGTGATCTGGCTTGAAATACTTGATATAGGTAGACATGACTTGATCTGCCTTGAAATGGCTTGACATAGTTCGACATGACTTGATCCGGTCACACCACCCTGAACATAACACGACATGCCTTGATCTAACTTGACATGCCTTGACACGGCCTCATTTTCCACCAAATGACTTGATCGAGGCACAACCAGCTCGATCTAGCTTGAAATAACTTGCCCTCTCCCTTGCCCCAGCGCCACCACGCAAGCGCAAGATCAGCGGGCATGACAGCTGGGCACGGCATACCCTGTGGCCAAGAAGCTGCTCCAGACGACGAGAAAACTCCCTCTTCCTGTGGCGAGTTCAGAGCGAGTTTGCTTTTGTGCTTTTGAGTGCGTTTGCGTGGGTGAGAGAGGTCTGTTTTGGCGAGGGAGAGAGAGCTTGCTTAGGGATGAGTAAGTGATTATTTTATCATTATTATTATTATTTTTTTTGGGAGTAATATATGTTTTTTTCTTATTGTGTTTTAATTTTCTTTTTTTTCTTTTTCGTCTCTGTTTTTTTCTGCTTTCTTCCCTGCTTCGTCTTCTACCTTTTCTTTCTTCTTTTTACTTCTTCATTTCCTTTTTTTTTCTTCGTCTTCCTCCTCCTTTTCTCCTTATTCGTTTTCTTTGTTTCTTCTTCTTCTCAACCTTCGTCTTTTTATTTTCTTATTATGTTTTTTCTTCTATTTCCTTTTTCTCTTTGCATCCTCATCCTTCTCCCTTTCTTCTTATTACTCTTTCTTATCATTATCATCATCATTGATATTGCTTCTGCTTCTTCTTCTTCCCCTTTCTCTCATTTCCTATTTTTCTTCATTATCTTCTCCTTTCTCACATTTTCTTCTTCTTCTTCTCCTTTCTCTTATTTCCTATTTTTCTTCATTATCTTCTTCTCCTTTCTCACATTTCCTTTTTCTTCTTCATCTTCCTCTTCTTCCACCATCATCACCCTTTCCCGTCACCATCCCTTGACCTCAGTACTCACCATCATCAACGCTATAATGGTGACTATATTCACTATATCTCAGATACTCTTGTGATATGTTCACCATGACCTTGGCGAACCTGGTGATGGTGATATAGGTGGTAATGGTGATGGAGGTGATGATGATGGTGGTGATAATGATGGTGGTGGTGTCTGAGGTGTTGGTGTTGGTGATGATGTCTGTGATGATGGTGGTGGTGTCTGTGATGTTGGTGATGAATGAAAATGATGGTGGTGTCTTGTGGTGACGATGATGATGGTGGTGGTGGTGTCTGTAGTGTTGAAGGTGGTGATGGTAATGGTGGAGGTCGTGGTGATGATTAAAATGATCAAGATGATAAATTTGATCATGACGATAATGGTGACGAAAGGAATGACGACAGCAACAATAACATTTCCCACAAAACACGTCACCATTCACACACACAAACAACCATTTCCTATAAACACTGGTCTGTCCTTCACTAAGTCTACCACCGGAAGCACCTTTAGTATATTCAAAAGGCCAACACACATAGACTGGAGGCTTCTATTCTACTCCATTCCCTCAGCCTTTTTAACATCCTCTGTTGGACATAGCCCCACAGTTTCCACGTCGTTCTGTGATGTTGGTTTGGGACCATGTAGGGAGGGAGGGAGGGAGGATGATCCTATTTCAAATTTCTCTAAGCACCTTTTTAACATCCCGATTGACAATAGGCCTTCCACAAGGCTTTTCCACGTCGTTCATGTGAATGGTTAGTTTGGGACGTAATCATGAATGGAGGAGGTAAGGCTTCACTTTCAAAATTCTCCTACGGCCCTTTTAAATCCGGTTGTTGACAATAGGCCCCCTTCCCCAGGTTTTTTTCCAACGTTAATAGTTGTTTGAGACGTGTATCATAGCTGGGGAGATGGGGGGGGGAGGGCTTCAAATTTAAAAAATTTCTCTTAACCTTTTTTTAATCTTTGGTTGGACACAGACCTTCCAGCAAGACTTTACAGCACGTCGTTCTGGATAGTGTTGTTTGAGGCATTTTCTCATGATTAGGGAGAGGGAGGCTTCAAGATTTCTAATTCCTCTCCAGCCCCTTTTAAATCCGCTGTTTGGATCATAGGCCGTCCCCGAGGTTTTTTTCCCAGCGTAATGTACTTTGAGACGTGTACGGCATGCTGGAAAGAGGGGGGGGGGTTTCAATTTAAGATTTCCTTAACCCTTTTTAAACATCCTCTGTTGGAGCACAGACCTTCCCACAGGGCTTTTTTCTACGTCGTTCTGTAGTGATGTTTGAGGCATTTCTCATGAATAGGGAGAGAGGGAGGCTTCAATTTCAAATTCTCTCAGCCCCTCTTTAAAAACATCGCTGTTGGACATAGGCCCTCCCCTAAGATTTTCCCAACACTTCGTTCTGTCTCCAGTCTTGCGGTACCTAAAAGCTCTTGAAACTCCCAGACTCCAACATGGAACGGCCTTATGTTACTGAAGACACGGCACCATGATGGGGAGAGAGGGTGGGCCATACCTACACGTACTGATGGGAAGTAGGGTGGCCTACTCTACCAAGCTGAATGGGGAGAGGGTGGGACCAATACCCTACCACGCTGATGGAGAGAGGTGGGACCATACCCCTAGCCAACGCCTGCACTGGGCGAGAGGGATGGGCCATACTCCTACCACGCTGATCGGGGAGAGGGTGGGCCAGTACCCTACCACGCTGAATGGAGAGAGGGTGGGCCATACCCTAACCAACGCGATGGGGAAGAGGAGTGGGCCATACCTACCACGCTGATGGGGAGAGGGTGCGGCCATACCCTACGCACGCTGATGGGGAGAGGTGGGCCACATACCCTACCACGGGCTGATGGGGGAGGGGTGGGCCATACCAATACCACGCTGATGAGAAGGGTGGGCCATACCCCTAGACCACGCTGATGGGGAAGAAGGTGGGCCATACCCTACCCAGCGCTGGCCCGGTGCAGGTTGGTAAAGGGTTCTTATAGTCGCCTTTACGAACAGGGACAGTGAATACGCTGGAAAGGTATTCTTTGCAAGTCCCCCTTTATCCAGTAGGGGAAAGGGAGGCTTCAGTGTGTATCAAATGCAAGACGAAGCTATGGCTCAGGTTATCAATACCTGGCAGGATAAGAGTGTCTCGCATTCCTGGTATTTTTTTTAAATTTTGTAATGAAGGCATTACGGGTAGAGTTCATCAATTATTTAGGTTTATATAATTATTGTTTATTACCTATTATAATTGAGGATTATTATATGTATTATTATTAATTATTATTATTATGATCATTATTTTATCATCATTAATTAAATTGTTATTTTTGTTATCGTTATAAATGATTTTTTTTAAATCATCAATCATATCGTCATTATCATATAATAAATAGTATCATTATTAAATATAATCATTATATTATAATGATGATCGATGAATAGATAATTATTGTTATTATAATTATTATCATTTCGTTTTGTTATTATAATTATTATCTTACGTTTTGTTAATTTCATTATTGATTTATCATCAATTAATAGTATCATGATTAACATCATTAATAGCAGTTGTATTATTACTATTATAATTATCATAAATAATGATTAATTAATAGTGATTTTGTTTTACTAGTATCAATACGTTATATAATTATTATTATTATTATTAATCAAATCAATCTACTATTATCTTTATTACCAATCTATCTTAATATCATCGTCCATCATTATCATCACTAAACCCACCATATTTATATATATATTTTCTCGAAATTCTCCTCTAACATTTTTTTTTATCATTACCATCATAACTTATATATAAATATTTTTTTTTCTCGAAATTCTCCTCTAACATTATTTTATATCATTACCAGATCATAACTTATATTAAATATTTTTTTTTTTCTTCAGAAATTCTCATCTAACATTTTTTTATCATTACCATCATAACTTATATATAAAATTTTTTTTTTTCTCGAAATTCCTTTTCTTAACATTTTTTTTTTACATTACCATCATAACATATATATATATATATATATATTATTATCGAATATGCTTCCACAGGCACCGTTTCCGCCGCAAACCCGTCACGCTGATGGTCTAAAAAGGGTTGATTGCAGCTAATTGATCGCTTGCAGGACTGCTTAACAGAATTCCGGCGAGCATTTAATTGCACAATATTGCAAACGACGTGGGTGGTCTCTTCTGATAAGGTCGTTTTTGTAATTTTTATTTGTTTTGTTTTTATTTCAGTGTTCTTGTTTTTTTTATCGTTATTTATGTTATTGTTATTGTTATTATAACTGGTTATCATTATCATTAGTGTTTTTTTATGATCATTATTATCATCACTATCTTAAAGTACATGTTTCTTAATATTGATAGTTCATCAGTTCTCATAGTATATATATATATAGTATATTATATATATATATATATATATATATATATATATATATATATATATATATATATATATATATTATATATATATATATATATATAATATATATATATATATACACACAAACACACACACACAACACACACAACACACACACACACACACACACACACACAACACACACACACACACACACACACACACACACACACACACACACACACACACACACACACACACACACACACACACACACACACACACACACACACACACACACACACACACACACATCGTGCATTTATGTAATTCATGTAGTTGGTTAGTAGTTACTAAAAAACATATTTTGTAAATACTTCAAGAGTTACGGTAGTGAATGACCATAAAAAAACCCTAACCTGTAAATGAGTTTGAGAGTTGGTCACGTGGTTCGATATCTTTTAACTTTGGGTGAAATGTTGAAGTGAAAAATGCAAACAAATTAATGTGTTCTTTCACTGTTGTCACTTTCTCCATCATTGCGATTTCCAACATCAACATAATCAACATTTTCTTCACCTTCATCACCATCACTGCATCTACCACTTTCTCCATTCTATCACCACCAATATGACTGTCACTTTCTCCATCACCATCACTCCATCTACCACTTCTCCATCTTCACCACCACTACAACCAGCATCACTTCTTTCACCACCTACTATCACTTTCTCCATCACCACCACCATCATATTCACATCTACATCAACCACCACCACTTTCTCACAGTCACCACCACTACAAGCATCATCTCCACCTTCAATCAACCACTATCATAACCACTACTGCCCCTTTCACTACGACAACTGCTATCTTCACCACCCACATTTCCCACCCCCATCATCTCCTCCACCCCACCCCCCACCATTCCCTCCAACAATGTCATTCCACCATCACCACCTCTCTCGCCATCCCCACCACCACATTCCCACCACATCCCCACCTCAACCACCACCACTTACCCCCCCCCCCCCGTCCCACCCACCTCTCCTTCCCTCACCCACCATCCCCCCACTTCCCCACCATACCCACCATCTCTCCCTCCCTATAACCATCCAACCATCCCCACCGTCACTGCCCCCACCACTTTCCCCTCCACCTCTCCCTCCCACCACCATCCCCCCCACTCCCCCCACCATACCCACCTTCACTCCCCCACCTCATCTCTCCCTTCCTCACCACCAACCATCCCCCACTCCCCCACCACTCTCCCTCCCTCACCATCCCTTCCACTCCCCCACTCCCCCCACCATTCCCCGATCATCCCGACCCCCCCTTAACCCCCCTCTTCCCCCCCCCACCCCCACCCCCATTTCCGGCTCCGATCTCCGACCCACAATCAACCTTTTTTTTTCCCCTCCCGCGGGCGTGGATGGGCGTGGTGGACTTGGGCGCCCTCGAAGTGGTGCTGGCTGGATGGGGGGGACAACGGGGGGGGGGTATGGGCGGCTGATAAGGGGCGTGGGGCCTCAGAGGACACGCAGCCACGGACAAGGACAACGGGACGGACATGCAGACGGAGAGAGAGAGAGAGAGAGAGAGAGAGAGAGAGAAGAGAAAGAGAGAGAGAGAGAGAGAGAGAGAGAGAGAGAGAGAGAGAGAGAGAGAGAGAGAGAGAGAGAGAGAGAGAAAGAGAGAGAGAGAGAAGACAGAGAGATAGATAGATAGAGAGAGAGGGGGGGCGGGGGCGGAGGAGGGAGGGAGGGAGGGATGGATGATGGAGGGAGGGAGGGACATAGAGAGAGGAGAGAGAGAGAGAGAGAGAGAGAGAAGAGGTGGAGAGAGAGAGAGAAGAGAGAGAGAGAGAGAGGGAGAGGGAGAGAGAGAGAGAAGAGAGGAGAGAGAGAGAGAGAGAGAGAGAGAGAGAGAGAAGAGAAGAAGAAGAGAAAGAAAGAAGAAGAGAGAAAGAGAAGAGAGAAGATAGATAAATAGATAGATAGGAGTAGATAGAGAGAGAGAGAGAGAGAACTTGCGTATTTACTGTTCATTCGTTTACGTACACACATACAAACATACTGCACATACTCTCTTATTTTTTTATGACTCATTCTTTGTTTCCCTTTCTCTTTTTCCTCTTTTCTGCCTGTCTGTCTCTCTTTCTCGCATTCTCTACTCTCTCTCTCTCTCTTCTTTCTCTCTTTCACTCTTCTAGCTTCTCTTCTCTCATCTTTCTCTTCTCGCTTCTTCTCTCTCTCCTCTCTCTCTCTCTCTCTCTCTCTCTCTCTCTCTCTCTCCTCTCTCTCTCTCTCTCTCTCTCTCTCTCTCTCTCTCTCACTCTCTCACGCCAAGCTTGACACCCGGCGTTCACATAAGGGTTGTATTCCAGCACAGACGGAGGGGACTTTCGACCTTGTTTGACCCCGAGAGAGACTGCCATTGCAGGCGAAGTGCCGTCGGGGTTATGGCGTTGGACGACTCTGCTCTTGCTCCCTCTCTCTCCTTCTTCACTCTCTTTTTTCTCTTCTCTCTCTCTCTCTCTCTCTCTCTCTCTCTCCTTCCCCTCCCCTCTCTCTCCCTTTCCCTCCCCTCTCTCTCTCTCCCTCCCTCTCCCTTTCCCCCCCTCTCTCTCTCTCATTCTCTCCCTCCCTCCCTCCCTCTTCTTCCAACCCTTTTCTCTCTCTAAACATACATATACATTATAAAACATACATGCACATTCTTGGTCTGTACTATCCCCTGCTACGTTTTTTATGAAAAACTGAAGCGAGAGAGAGAGAGAGAAAGAGAGTCGAGAAGACGAGAGATATGGAGAGATCGAGGAGACGAATCGGAGGGGAAGAGAGGATGTAGAGTGGAGAACTATTGCTGATCTTGAGACGACCATGTGAGGAGAGCGAGTCCGAGTGAGGAGAATAATAAAAAAATATAATAATTAGAAATAAGTACGAAGAGAACTCAAGAAAAACGAAAAGATAGAGAGGAGAGAGATGGAGAGAGGGGAAACTAATAATATAACACATCTTTGTAATAACTACTTTCTGTGACACATCTATGATATTCTCTCTCTCTTTATTTCACTGCTCTAATTCTCTACAAAATATTCTCCATTTTCTCCTTTTCTAATAGTGTCTCGTTTTTTTGCTTAAAGTTTTTTTCCCATCTCTAAACTTCTTCTCAAGGTGTCTTATATTAAGATTCAAGGCAGAAAACAACTCGCTAAATAGCCAAAATTAGATTGAAACAGGAAACAGATTACACGGACTTTTGATTTAAAAGGGCAATAGGCAATATTTATTTTTTTTCGTCTCATGGAAAGTTTATCATTTGTTAATATCTCCGCTCTCTCTCTCTCTCTCTCTCTCTCTCTCTCTCTCTTCTCTTTCTCTTTCTCTTTCTCTTTCTTCTTTCTCTCTCTCTCTTTCTCTCTCTCTCTCTCTCTCTCTCTCTCTCTCTCTCTCTCTCTCTCTCTCTCTCTCTCATCTCTCTCTATCTTCTCCCTACCTCTCCCTTTTTCCCTATTTATTCGTCATTATCAAATTATCATTATTATTGTTCGTATCATTCATATCATCATTCATATATTGATTCATTTATGTTATCCTTGATTACCCTATATTATCTTTTTATCTTCACTTTTCTATATATTTTTGAGATCAATGAACCCTATATCTGCTTACACTTTAATGATACATTATATACATTTACTGAAGAATGATTGATAAAAAAACACAATCATATTTAAAAAATTCAAGGCTATGGAGATTTAGATCTGTGAACAGCAAACAACCACAATATTATAATAGTAACTCCCTCCTCGCGTCCCACGACTGTACTACACTGAACTACTTCAAATAACACACTATTTCCTCTCGCACTCAGACTGAAACTTACTCATACTTTTACTACTCCTCGTCCCCACATGAAACTACTTACTGCCCATACCACGTACTACCCCTGACCTACTCCATACTACTAATTTCCTTCACTAACTCACGTGAACTACTCTATAACTACTCTGTCCCACACTGACTACTCTTGCCCTACACTAGTACTACACTGCACCTACTCATACTACTATTTCCTTCCACTGAACTACGCTGAACTAACTCTATACTACTCTGTCCCCCACTGAACTACTTCTTGCCCTACACTCTTGTACTAACCACTGGACCCTACTCCATACTTTACTATATTCCTTCAGATTGAACTACTACTGAACTTACTCTTATACTACTCTGTCCCACCCACTGAACTACTCTATACTACTCTGTCCCACACTGAACTACTCTTATGCTACTCTGTCCCTACACTGAACTTACCCCAACTGAACTACTCTATACTACTCTGTCCTACACTGTACTACACTGAACTACTCTATACTACTCTGTCCTACACTGAACTACACTGAACTACTAAAACTATTTCCTTCACTGAACTACACTGAAACTACTCTTATACTACTCTGTCCTACACTGAACTCACTGAACTACATAAATACTACTTTCCCAACTGAACTACACTGACTATTCTCTATCACACTGTTCCTACACTGAACACACTGAAACTACTCTATTATACTCTGCTCCACACGCAAACTCACTGAACTACTCATATTACTACTCTGTTCCTACACTAACACAACTGAACTACTATCAATACTACTATTTCCTTCACTGAACTACACTTGAACTACTCTATACTAACTCTGTCCTACAACTGAACCAATCTATAACTACACTACACACCTGTTCTAAAACAAGGCTTCGAATAGACGCCATATAAAGTACGACATATCTCTCTAATATCAATGACTGTTAAGATACATACATGAATCCACCTCCATTAATATTCACTCGTGGAAACTCAGATCGAAGGAACCATTATCTCACAATTGTTCCTCGGGGAATATTGTACCAATGGAACAAGAACACTAAACACTTGCTTCGTGTTTTGTAAGGGTTGTGAGGAGTGTTTTGTGGGGGAGGACTGTCGGATTTTTGTTAGATTTAATATTTTTGCGTTGGCACTATGGGAGGATAAACTGAGAGAAGAGGGAGGGAGGGGGACAAGGAGGGGAGGAAGAGAGGGGAAGGGAGGAAGGAGGAGGAGGGGAGAAGAGTGAGAGGGGGAAGGAGAGAAAGGGGGAGGAGGAGATAAGAAGGATGAGATGGAGTGAGGGGGGAGGAAGGAGAAGGGAGAGAGGTGAGGGAGGAAGGAGAGAGAAGGACGGAAGAGAGGAGGGAGGGGGGATAGGAGTTACAGCGGAGAAGGAGAGAGGTGAGGGGGGGGGGAAGGAGGGAGCAGGGCAGAGAGGGAGGGACTCGTTCCCGAGGAGGGGGAGGAGGAGGAAGAAGAGAGGGAGGAGGGGGGGAACAGGAAAAGGATAGTGAGAATGAGGGAGAGGGGGAAAGGGTGGCGGGAAGAGGGAGAGGGAGAGTAGTGACTAAATGTGATGGGAGAGAAAGAGAGAGGAGGAGGGGATTAGATGGGATTTAGGGATAGAGGGCGTAGACAGTAAAGGATAGATAGACAGATAGGATAGAGAGAGAGGGGGAGTGAGAGACTGAGAAATCTTAAGCATAAGAATACAGAGTACTACTACTTTACCATAAACATAAAAAACAAAAAGACAAATGAAAAAAATTAACAAATATAGAAAAAAATAGAAAAAGAAATATAAATAAGAACAGATTAATATACAAAGTCAAACAATTAAATAAACCATAAAGAACACACACCACGGACACAACATTCTACATATTTTCCAAACGCAATTCTGGCCCAATGAAGCCAAGTTTCTCCTGCAAGTAACCCTCTCCATATAAAGGAAGACGGAAAGAATCGCCAGACGTTCATATTGTGGCGAAAGGGAGGAAAAGCTTTCGTACATATATTACATATATATATCTGGTATATATATATATATATATATATAACATATATAATAATACTTATATATGTATAATTATATATATACATATATATACTTGTATATATATATATATTATATATATATATATATATATACTATATATTATATATATATAATATATGAATATATAACATATATATAATATATATTATATTATATATATATATATATGTATACATATATATATATATATATATATATATAATTATAAATAGTATATATATATTATATATAGAGAGGAGAGAGAGAGAGAGAGAGAGATAGAAGAGAGCAGAGAGAGGAGAAGGAGAGAGGAAAGAGAAGAGAAGAGAGAGGAGAAAGAGAGAAATATAGATAAATAGAATAGATAGATAGATAGACAGAGAGAGAGGAGAGAGAATCATCTTCATTTATATACTGTATAGACAATAAAACACAAATCTTAGCGAATAAAGCCAACCTATCACCGTTCGCCGAGACGAAGTGGCGAGTTAACAAGCAGCTTAACGACACCAAGTCACGAGCTGCCGTTTGACCGAATTTATTAAAACCAGAAAACAGTTGTCAGCAGTTTGAAAAGATTTTTTTATAATTAAAACCCAAAAGAAATTAAAACAGCAAAACGGTTGTTGCAGTTTTTGAAAGATTTTTTTTATAATTAAAACTCAAACGAATTAAAACAGCAAAACAGTTGTGAAGTTTGAATTTTTTTTATGAATTAAAACTCAAACGACATTCACACTTCACGCGGGACAGTTTCTTAAACAAGAACCATTAAATAGACTTAATTTAATAATGATGGTGATAATAATGATGAAAATGATGATAATACTGTGTGTGTACTTGAAACGAGGTGAGTCGACCAGGTGGGTGACCTGATCGGAATTGAGTCGACCAGATGAGCAGACCACGTGAGTGACCTGAACGGAGTTGAGTCGACCACGTGGGTGACCTGAGTGAGGATGAGTCGACCAGGTGAGTGACCCGAACGGAATTGAGTCGACCAGGAAATGAGTAGACCCCGTGGATGACCCGAACGGCGGTGAGTCGAAGCGACGACCCGGCAGATGAGGTCAGGCGAGGTCATGTGAAGGCAGCCCTTTAGGAAATCTTTGGTCTTTTTAAACCAGCGTGTCTGCTTCTCCCTCTCATTTCGTACCATGACTTGTTGTTTTTTGGCGGGATGGGAAATGGCTTTTTTTAATGCTCGTTCGGCGTATGTGCGAGCTGGTGAGCTGGGATGCCTCGATCTGAACTTTTATCTTTGTATCTTTCATCAATTTCTTAATTTTTCTTCCCCTTTTCTTTGACCTTTTTTTTGTATCCTTCTTTAGATCTGTTTGTTTCTCTCTCTCTCTCTCTCTCCTTTCTTCTCTTCTCTCTCTCTCCGCTTCCTATCCCCCTATCCTATCTCTCTCCTCTCCTCTTCTCCGCTTCCTATCCCTCTCTATCTCTCTCCGCTTCTATCCCTCTCTCTCTCTCTCTCTCTCTCTCTCTCTCTCTCTCTCTCTCTCTCTCTCTCTCTCTCTCTCTCTCCTCTCTTCTCCTCCTCTCTCCCCTCCTCCTCTCCTCCCTCTGAAAAAAATAGAGACCACTCTTCAACCTCCCCCCCCTCCCCCCTTCGCGAGAGGCCTATAAACAACCCCAAACAACCCCAAAAAGGCGCCTCCAGTAAATTGGCTCATTATGAACAACTTCGTAAACAAACAAAGAAAAAAAAGCTCAAACAACCTGGTTAGAAGATCTTGGGTGATTTATTACGTTCGAAGAGTAAATAGAAGAGAGGCGAGAAGTTCCCGGTGATTGGGACTGGAGGATGGAATGCGGGTTCGGGATTGGTGGGATTGGGCGCCATCTTTAGCATCGCGGGATTCTACCATCCTGTCATCTCTTCTATTCCTCCTTTCGTTATTCCGTCATTCGTCATCCCTCTATCCCTCCTTTCAGATATCCTTCATTCTTCAGCCACTCATCATTCTTCCATCCCTCTATCCCTCCTTTCGTCATCATCCTTCCATCCTTCCATTCTAAAGCCCCTCATTCTTCCATCCCTCTATCCCTCCTTTCGTCATCCGTCCATCCCTCCTTTCTGCCATTCGTCATCCTTCGCTATCCGTCATCCTTCCGCTATCCCTTCGTCGTGCCATCCCTCTATCCCTCCTTTCTCATCCTTCCATCCCTTCTTTCCACCATTCCGTTATTCCCTATTCTGCCATCCCTCCCTCCCTCCTTCCCTCCATCCCGTTCCAACCCCACCTCCCTACGCGCTCCCTCCCTCTTCCCTTCCGCAGATCGAGACACGAGTATAACACACTCCTCCCCCAACTCACAATAAATATATATTCACACCCACACACACCCACACACACACACAACACACACACACACACACACACACACACACGCACACACCCACACACACACACACACACACCACCACACACACACACAGACACACCACACACATACATATCATATAATAAAAACAATATATTCCTACCGTAACTTACCTTTACCTCTTGACCTTTTTTCCGACGCCCAAGTGACTGGTTCGGAGGAGGAACATTAGCTTATTTCCTCAGAGATGTCCTCGAAGTGGGAGAGGGAGAGGGAAGGGAGAGGGAAGGGAGAGGGAGAGGGAGAGAGGGAGAGGGAGGGTGAGAGGGAGGGGAGGAGAGGGGAGGAGGGAGAGGGAGAGGGGGAGGGGGAGGGGGGAGGGGGAGGGGGAGGAGGAGAGGGAGAGGGAGAGGGAGAGGGAGAGGGGGAGGGGAGAGGCGAGGGGAGAGGGGAGAGGGGAGAGGGGAGGGGAGAGGAGTGTTTAGAAGAGAGAGAAAGAGAGGGAGAGAGAGAGAGAGAAGAGGAGAGAGAGAGAGAGGAGAGAGAGAGAGAGAGAGAGGAGAGAGAGAGAGAGAGAGAGAGAGAGAGAGAGAGAGAGAGAGAGAGAGAGAGAGAGAGAGAGAGAGAGAAGTGAGTGAGAGACATACAGACAGACAGATAGACAGACAGACAAACCGACCGACAGACAGACAGAGATAGATAGATAATAGATAGAAAAATAGACAAATAAATAGATAGATAGATAATAAGAAAAAATAGACAAATAAATAGATAATAGATAGAAAAATAGACAAATAAATAGATAGATAATAGATACAAAAATAGACAAATAATAGATAATAGATAGAAAAATAGACAAATAAATAGATAGATAGATAAACAGACAGACAGAGAGAAAGAGAGAGAGAGCGAGAGGTTGACACGCCTGCTGCCAGCGGCGTGGCGCGCGGGAGGGAAAGGGAGAGAGAAAGGACTTGGGCGGAACAAAGCGGCAGCCATTTTCCTTTTTGCTCTTGCTGGTGGAGGGAAGGTTCGAGAATCTGAGGGAATCTCTCTCTCTCTGTCTGTCTCTCTTTTTTTTTTTTCTCTTCAGTTTATCTGTCTCTCTCTCTTTTCCATCTTTCTCTATTTCTTTCTTTTCTCTTTCTCTCTCTCTCTCATCTTTCTCTCTTTCTCTATTTCTTTCTTTCTCACTTTCTCTCTCTCTCTCTCTTTCTTTCTCACTTTCTCTCTCTATCTACCTATCTATTAAACTCTTACCCCCCTCCCTCTCCTCTCTCACTCTCTCTATCTAACTCTCCCCTTCCCTCCCCCCCACTCTCTCTCTCTATCTATCTCTCCCCCCTCTCTCTCTCTTTCTCTATTTTATACTTTATTCTATAAACAATTTGCGTAATATTTACATGCCTTAAACTTTGAGAGTGATCACCATGAGTTATCTAAAACTAGAGAATTATATATATAGAACTGATGCAGTCACTTATAAGGAGGGAAATGTACATTATTCTATTTTACTATCAA
>NW_020871757.1:145000-152500 GCF_003789085.1 Penaeus vannamei
TTTGTTTGTGATGTTTTTGTTTTCAGAGATTTTTTTTTTTTTTTTTTTTTGTTTCGTTTTTATTGATTTTCTTCTCTTCTCCTCTTCCTGTCTTTATTACTGTTGGCTAGATATCATTGCAATATGTTTAAAAAAAGAAAAGGAAAATATTGAAGACATATTTACATATTTCCCAAATTAGAGAACTGTATTATATAGAATGGTTATGGGAGAGAGAGAGAGAGAGAGAGAGAGAGAGAAGAGAGAAGAGGAGAGGAGAGAGAGAGAGAGAGAGAGAGAGAGAGAGAGAGAGAGAGAGAGAGAGAGAGAGAGAGAGAGAGAGAGAGAGAGAGAATACAGACAATACCGTGTGTACAGAAATAAAACATTTTTCTTTTCTTTTTTTTTAATGCATCTGAAGAGGATGCTAAGAGTCTTCGAAACGTAATTGCAACCTGTTATTCCGTACTAATAAAGTACTAATAAATGGTTTCATTTTGTGTTTGTCATCATTAATATTTACAAAGAAAAAAAAGAGATATCAAATTATTAGTATCAAGATTATATTATTGCTGTTTGCAAAGAAGAAAGAATATATATATAAAAAAATAGAAACCAATTTCTCAAAGAAAAACGAATACCACATTTATACAGACAGAAATCTAACAC
The DNA here is from genome assembly GCF_003789085.1 of Penaeus vannamei. Classification (NCBI taxonomy): domain Eukaryota; kingdom Metazoa; phylum Arthropoda; class Malacostraca; order Decapoda; family Penaeidae; genus Penaeus; species Penaeus vannamei. Next base: position 145,649 of record NW_020871757.1, read on the forward strand.
CATCTTCATATCTCAGAGGAAAAAGAAACAAACAAAAAAACTCAGATAAGATAAATAAATAAATAAAATTAAACATAAAATACGTAAAAAAAAAGAAAAAAAAAAAAGAAAAAGAAATCCCACAAGAAGGAAAAATCGAATCAAAGCGGAAATCCCACACGACGGAAAATCGAATCACAGAGAAAACTTCTTCACAAACTTCACATATGCACCCGCGACGTCGCTGTCCACTGTATTCCTTCACAACACGAAAAGTAATTGACAAATGCATGTGAATGAATGTGTGAATGTGAGTGAAGGCCTCCATCATGGGAGTGCATGACCTCATCTGCATATTCCAGTTTTCAAAATCCGAAGAACAGAATTTTGGATCTACAAGGTTATATTCCGGGTGGGTATTGGGTCCACTGTGTTTGGTATAACTTCTGTTCTTTCCTATGTATGTAGAACATGTATGTGTCTATCGATCTATCTATATAGGTGACTATGCATTTGTCTATCTGGCTATCTATCTATCTGTCTATCAATCCAATCTGGCTATCTATCTATCTGTCTATCAATCCAATCTGGTATCTATCTATCTGTCTATCAATCCAATCTGTCTACCTATTTGCCTGTCTATCTATCTATCTGTCAATCCAGTCTGTCTATCCAGTTGCCTATCTATCATTCTGTCCATCTATCTATCTATCTATTCTATCTATAAATTTGTGATAAACCAATCAGTTATACAAAACCTATGTTCAAAATAACATTTTATAAACAAGATTTGACCTGAAGAAGCGGATATTCGCTCTAAAGAACATGCATTGGAAATAAATATAATCAAATTTAGTAATGATAACAACAGCAATGATAATAACAACGGTAATGATAATGATAATGGTGATGACATGCATTATAATAGAATTAATAGTAATGATAATGTTTATGATAAGGATAATAGTATTGTTGATAATGATAATGATGATAAAAAAATCATAATGATAATGTTAATGATAGTAAAGATAATGATAATAGTAATAATAATAATAACAGTAATGATAATGATAATGATAGTACAATAATAATAATATAATGATAATGATAATGGCCAACAACAACAATAATAATAGAATGATAACGTAATTATGAAAAACCACATAAAAACAGCCACCGACCCCCCCCCCCCCAAAAAAAAAAGAAAAAGAAAGAAAAAGAAAAAGAAGAAAAGACAACAGCCATATGTTCTTAGACTAAATATATAAATAAATAGATAAATAGAAAAAAATAAAAACAGGATGGAATTTGAACCACCCGCCCCCCCCCCCCCCAAGATGTTCCCGTGTGTTCACATGACTCTAGGTAAATCCCAGGTAAATCCCGCGTGATTGGGGATTAGAGCCCTTGTCATGACTCCAGTAGCTGGTCGAGAATAAGCCTTGTTATCTTTTCAACAACTGGTCATCGCCACTGAATTTTTGAAGTGAAGAGAGGAAAAAAGGTGAAATATTTTTTTTTTTTTTTTTTTCTGCATTTCTGTGTTTGTGTCTGTATCTCTGTGTATCTGTTTGTCTCTGTCTCTTTCTGTCTGTGTATGTTTGTTTTGGCTGTCTCTTTCTGTTTTCTGTGTGTCTGTTCAGGTTCTATTTCTGTCTGTTTGTCTTTCTGTCTCTCTCTCTCTTTATTCTCTTCACACACACACACACACACACACACACACACACACAAACACACACACACACACACACACACACACACACACACACATACACACACACACCACACCACACACACACACACACTCACACACCCACACAACACACACAAACACACTCACACACCACACAACACACACACACACTCCCACTCACACACACCCAGACAAACACCACACAAACACACAAACACACACACAATATCCCATACATTGTGCCCTTTCACTTTATACTATTACATACTCACTCTGTATGACATGATAATGCAATGTTATGTAATGATTAAATCTCTCTTTCTTAATAAGGTGTAATTCAATTTATCTATTATTGGAAAGATTGCTATTTCTACTAAATGTATTACTGGTTTTACGAAAATAATAATCATTCTTGCTAATTTTTTTTCCATAGATATGATAGCAATGATAATAAAGTTGATGATGATGATAATCATAATGATAATGATAGATAGTAGTAACAAGAATTATAATGATGATAATGATAGTAATGGTGATAATGATAATGATAAAAGTGATGATGAAAACAACAATAACAACAAAAGGAATAATAGTGATAATGATAATGATGATTGATGATGGTACTTATAATATTAGTAATAATGATAACAGTAATGATAATGATAATAATAATAATAATAATAATAATGATAGTAGAATAATGATGATGATTCGGCATCAACCCAAGCGTAGTTTCAGCACTTATATGACTGCTGCGTACTTAGAAGAAAATATATATGAGGTGCAACTTATAACAACTGTTGTGTACTTACAAGAAAAGATATTTGAGGTGCACTTATACAACTGTTGTGTACTTACAAGAATATATATTTGAGGTGTACTTATTACAACTGTTGTACTTACAAGAAAAGATATTTGAGGTGCACTTATACAACTTGTTGTGTACTACAAGAAAAAGATATTTGAGGTGCCACTTATTACAACTGTTGTGTACTTACAAGAAAGATATTTTGAGGTGCACTTATACAACTGTTGTTGTACTTACAAGAAAAAGATATTTGAGGTGCCCCAGTCTCTCTCTCTCTGTCTGTCTGTCTGTTCTCTGTCTGTCTGTCTGTCTGTCTGTCTGTCTTCTCTCTCTCCTCTCTCTCTCTCTCTCCTCTCTTCTCTCTCTCTCTCTCTCTCTCTCTCTCTCTCTCTCTCTCTCTCTCTCTTCTTCCTCCCTCCCTCCTCTCTCTCTCTGCTCTCTCTCTCTCTCTCTCTCTCTCTCTCTCTCTCTCTCTCTCGCTCTCTCTCTCTCCTCCCCTGAGGTGTGTAGGCCTACATACAGAATAGGCATATGAGGGCATGGAATAGTTAGAGGAGGGTCCAAAGGGTCCGAAAACCATGCTGTTTTTCGGCAAAATTTGGCAAATCATAATCTTCCAATGCTTGTAGAAATAAATTATGAATGATAAATAATGGAATCTGCTTCATGAGTTTTCCATTTTGGTCGAACGCGAAACAGAAACTTTTATTTTTGTGGCTGAATGATATAATCGTCATATCATTATTGTTATCATTACTGATTATCTTTATGATGAAATTACAATGATAATGAAAAGTGAAACAACTATAAGGAAACTCTAAGATAATATAATAATGTAATAATAATGATTATATATGTATGTATATATATGTATATATGTGTATATTATATATATATATATATATATATATATATATATATATATATATATACATAACATATATATATATATATATATATTATATATATTATATATATTATAATAAATATATATATATATACATATATTATTATATATATATATAATATATATATATATATATATAAATATATATATATATATATGTATATATACATATTATTATATAATATTATATTATATTATATTATATTATATATATTAATATTATATATATATATATTATTATATATTATAGATAGATAGATTAGATAGATAGATAGATAGATAGAGAGAGAGACTGTTCTCCGACACCAGCTGTGTTTACCGTCTTCGTCCCCCTTACTTCCTCCTCCTCTCTCCCTCCCCCTTTCCCCTCTCTTCTCTCCCCCCTCTCCCCTTCCTCTCCCTTCCGTTTCTATCTCCTTCCCTCTCTCCACTCCCTCCCCATCTTCCTCCTCTCCCTCCTTTATCCTCTCATTCCCTTCCCTTTCAGCCCTTCTCCCTCCTCTTCTCTCCTTCCCCTTCCCTCTCTCCTCTCCACTCGTTCTCCTCCTCTCCTCCACTCCCTTTCTCCCCCTCCTTCTCTACCTCTCCCTTCTCTCTCCTCTCCTATCTTTCCCTCCCCCCTCCTCTCCCTATTGCTCCTCTTCTTCCCTCCCCCTCTCTCCTATCCCCTTCCCCTCTCCTACCTCTCCTACCTTTTCCCTCCTCCTCTATCTCCTTCCCTCCTCCCTCTTCCTCTCCCACCTCTTCCTCCTCCGCTCTCTCCTCCCCTTCACTCCCTCACCCCCTCTGTCTCCTCTCAGCTCCTCTCCCTCCTCTCCTTCCCCCTCTCCCACCTCTTCCTCCTTCCCCTCCTCTCCCTATTCCTTTCTCGCTCTCCTTCCTTCCTCCCTTCTCCTCTCCTCTTCCCTCTCCCTCCTCTCCGACAATCACCCGCGTTGCGCCGTCAGCTTTAAATCATTCGTCTATTTCCTTGTAAACTTTAACCTCGTGTCATGGTTCGCATCCCCTCCCCCCCCCCTCTTTCGCTCCTTCTCTTTTCCCTTCCTCCTCCCCTCTCTCCTTTCTCCTTGTCTCCCCTTTCCTCTTCTCGTCTCTCCTTCTCTCCCCTTTCCTCTATCTCAGTCTCCTTTTTTCCTCTCTCCTTCTCTTCCCTCTCCTCTGTCCTGCTCCTCTTCTCTCTCTCCTTCTTTCCCTCTCCTCTGTCCCTGCCTCCTCTTCTCGTCTCTCCTTCTCTTCCCTCTCCTCTGTCCCTGCCTCCTTTTCCTCTCTTCTCCTTTTCCTTCTCTCCCCTCAACTTCCTCCTTTCTTTCTCCAGGCTCCCTCTCTCTACATACTCTCCTCTTCTCCTCGTCTTCCCTCTCACCCTCTTTTCCTCGTCTTCCCTCTCCCTTCTTCCTCTGCTCGTCTCTGAGTCTCCCCACTCCTCCTCGTCCCACTCTCCCCTCTTCTCCCTTCCCCTTTCGTCCTCCTAGTCTAATCTCTCCTTTTCCCTCTCTTTCTCCTCCTCTCCTCCCACTCTCCCTCGCAGTCTCCTACTATTCCCTTTCCTCTTTCACTCTCCTTTCTTTGCTCTATTAGTCTTCCCTCTCACTCTCCTCCTCTACTCTCTCACTCTTTTGCTCTCCTCCTCTCTCCCTCTCTTCGTCTAACCTCTCCACCTCAACTGGTCCCCGCTCACCGACTCCTCTCCTCTCCTCCTCTAATTCCATCTCCCCCTCACACCCTCCTCTCTTCCTCTCCTCCTCTCCTCGTCGAACCCTTTCTCTCCTCGTCTCTCCTCACCGACTTTCTCCTCGCTTCCTCCAGTGGCATTTGCGCGTCGACCAGAACCGTAATTCCTTCCACACTTTCCTCCATTTTTCTTTCTTTTCTTCTCTTTCCTTCTCACTCTCTATCCTCCCCTTTTCCCTCCGTCTCTGCCGGTCTTTCTGTTTCTGTCTCTGTCTCTCTCTCTCCATTTGTCCCCTGTCTATTTCTCTCACCGTCTTACTGTCCACCTTTCCCTCCTCTCCCATCCACTTCTCCACCTTTCCTTTCTCCCTCCTTCCCCTTCTCTTCCTCCTATCCTCTTCCCATATCCACTGCCCCCCTCCCGTATCTCCGCCTCCTCCATTCCCCTCTCCTTCCCCCCATCTTCTAATCCTCTCCCCCCTCCCTCCTTCCCTTTCCCCCTACCTACTCCTCCCCTTCCCCCCTACCTACTCCTCCCCCCCCTATTTCCTTCTCCCACCTCCCTTTGTCCCCTACCTCTTCCTCCTTCCCTTCTCCCTACTCCTCCATTCCCCATCACCTCCCTCCCCTTCCCCCTACCTACTCCTCCCACCTTTCCCCCTCACCCCCTCCCCCTCCCCCCTCCCCCTTCCCCCAAAAGAGAGAAAATAAACTTAATTTGAACGTTCACATCAACCGGCCAGAAGACACGGTCGCCGGAGTGGAATCGCGGATAATATCTGCTCACTGGCCAGTCGCCCGCCCGACGTGGCCGAGGACCGTGCGGGCGGGGAGATGCTGCGGTCCGTCTTCGTTTTGCTGTTTGCTGGGGTGGTTTGTCTGTGTGTTCTGGGATGTCTGTGTGTCTGGTGTCTGGATGTCTGTGCGTCTTGTTTCTGGATGTCTGGTTGTCTGTGTGTCCTGTTTGTTGCTGGGTGTTGTCTGGTGTCTGTGTTGTCTGGGTATGTCTGTTTGTGTGTGTGTCTGGATGTCTGTCGTGTGTGTCTGGATGTCTGGGTGTCTGTGTGTCTAGATGTCCTGAGTGTCTGTTGTTGGATGTGTTTGTTTGTTGTTTTGTGTTGTTGGTGTGTTGTATGTCTGTTTAGTTTCTGTTGTGTGTGCGTTGTGTTTCGTGTGTGTGTGTGTGGCTTGTGTGTACGTGTGTTATGGTTGTATGTTTTTCTTTTTGTGTATGTATGTGGGGTTTTATGTTTTTTTGCTTTGTGTGTCTGTGTATTTGTATGTTTTTGTTTATGTGTGTGTGTGTTTATTGTTTTTTGTTATGCGAATGTTTGGTGTGTTATGCCTGTATGTTTTTGTTGTAGTGTTTGTTTGTGTTCTGTTTCTATTTTATGTGTGTTTGTTTGTGTTTGTGTGTCCGTGTTGTGTTTATGTTCCTGTTTGTTCGTTTGTCTGTATGTTTGTCTGTTGGAATTTCGTCTATGTTTTTATATTTGTGAGTGTCTGCATCTGTCTGTATTTCTGTGTGACTGAGTGTCCATTTGTTTGTCTGTCTATGTGTCTTTGTATCTATGTATGTGTGTCTGTGTGTCTGTATGTTTGTCTGTCTGTCTCTTGTGTGTCTGGTTTGGTCTTTCTCTTAAATTCTGTCTATTTTATTGTAATCATTCCTCTATTTTTCTGTCTGTCTGTCTTTTTATCTAGTTCTGTATGTCTCTTTTGCGCGGTTGTCTGTTCTACCTCTACGTCTCTTTTCTCTCTCTTCTCTCTCTCTCTCTCTCTCTCTCTCTCTCT
>NW_020871757.1:157500-167500 GCF_003789085.1 Penaeus vannamei
TAGACCCAGCACGCACGTGAGGTTGTGGCTCCGGCGGCGGTGGCGACAGGGGAGGCAAGGTAGACATGCATTTGTCATGTCATGCATATCAGGTCTGGCCGGTTGGAGTCAGGGAACGGTTTATTATTAGGCCAATCTGGGGGGCGAGAGCCGGGACAGGTCGATTCGCAAGAAGGGACGGGAGGTCAGCTCAGGCGGGCGGGATCGGTAGCTGGCTCTCGTTCACTCAGGTTGGGGAGGCTTCGTTCTCGTTCACAAGGTAATGGGATTTGTTTATAGTTTATATACCTGTCTTTTTGTCTGCTTATCGATCTGTTTGGCAATCTATCTGTCTGTTTATCTGTCTGTCTGGCTATCTGTTTGTGTATCTGTCTGGCTGGCTATCTATTTGTGGAGCTGTCTGTCTGGCTATGTATGTCTCGCTGTCTACCTATCTCTATTTTAATATTCGATCTATCACACGTTATGTGTTAGAAGACAAATGATTCTACGCAAGTGGGCGGATGTAGTACATGATTTATAGAAGGATGAGGGAGAAAGAGAAGGAGAAGGAGAAAGGAGAGACAGAGACAGTGACAGACAAACAAACAGAGAGAAGCTGTGTGTGTGTGTGTTGTTGTGTGTGTGTGTGGTGTGTGTGTGTGTGTGTGTGTGTGTGTGTGTGTGTGTGTGTGTGAGAGAGAGAGAGAGAGAAAGAGAGAGAGAGAGAGAGAGAGAGAGAGAGAGGAGAGAGAGAGAGAAGAGAGAGAGAGAGAGAGAGAGAGAGAGAGAGAGAGAGAGAGAGAGAGAGAGAGACAGACAGACATATAGACATACAGACAGACAGAGAGAGAGAGAGACAGACAGACAGACAAACATATGGACAAAAAGAGAGATAGAGAGAGAGAACCAGAAAGAGACAGAGCTCTTCTACGGGCTCAAGGAGAACAGTGCGAAGGATGGGGGCAAGAGAGCAGACAGAACACGTCCTTCTGGAACCTAACACGGAACAGGAAAATCAGAAACACTTTAGCAGGGAGAAGAGCATAAGAAAAGTGGTCTGACATGAACCGGAAATGAGAGAGAAGCGAGGTTGAGAGAAGTGTAACAGGGAAGCAGCAAGAAGGGGCGTTTTAGCACGTAGCGAAGCACCAAAGGGCATGGCAAGGAAACGGGAATAAAGGGAGGAAGAGGCATTGGCTGACAAGGAAGCGGAAAAGAGGGAAGGATTGAACAGAGTGAAAAATAGAAAGGAAACGGAATATGATAAAAACTTTAGCAAAGGAAGAGGAAGGGAGAGGAAGGAAGGAAGAATGAAGAAGGAGGGAGGAAGGTAGAGGGAAGAACATGCCTTAACAGAGGATCTCTTCCCTAAAATATAAAATAGAAGAAAATAAAAATAAATTAAAGCAAAATACGTTAGATCGAACCAAGACGAACCAGAGTGAACCCAAAGAACAGAAAATAATGAACACATAAGGAGGGTGAGAAGAAAGGAAGGGAGGAGGGAAGGAGGGAGGAGGAAGGGAAGGAGGAAGGACGGAAGGAGGGAAGGAGGAAGAGGGAAGGAGAAGGAGGGAAGGAGGAAGGAGGGAGGAGGGAGGAGGGGAGCAGTGAGGGAGCGAGGGAGAGGGAGAGGGAGGACGGTGAAGTGACGGTAATAGGTAGGCTGCTGATGAGGCAGAGGGAGGGGCGTTCATTGCGGACACAGATAAGATACTGGGCAAGATTGAGCAGTCATCCGCAGTATTAGAAAATTGAAATTTCCTAGGCTTGTCCCATGAGTCGCACCGCACGCGTGCAACAGTCCATCCTCGCTGGCAAGTTAATTAAGCAAATCATATTTGCCAGGAGGTTAAAAAAAAAAAGGAACTTTCAGTCAGTTTTCATTCCCAGCGTGACAGGATGATATATGTGGTGTTAGATCTTGTTGTTATATAGTATATACATGGTATAGTATATATAATATATATATTAATATGGTATATATATTATATAAGTATGTAAGTAATATATAGCTATGTGGTGTGTCGTGTGTGGTGTGGTGCGTAGTGGGTGGTCCTGGTGGTGGGGTAGGGGATGGGTGAAATGAGGATTGGAGGACGGGAAGGAGGGAAGGAGGATGGAAGCGAGGAGGAGGCAGGGATGGAGGCGAATGGAAGGGAAGGAGGGAAGAGCGGAGGAGGGAGGGGCGGTGGTGGTTTGGTGTCGTGTGTTGTGTTCGTGTAGATAGAGGTGCTGTGGTGATTAGAAATTATATTATATATACTAAATATATATTATAATAGTATATATATATATAATATATATATATAAGAAAACGAGGCGCAAAAAAAGAAGAGTAAAATAGATATTATATGATCAATACCTATATATTATATAATATATATACCTATACACTTGCTATATATATTGTATATAATTATACTATATAGTATTATATATATATATATATATATACTATATATATTATAGTATATATATATAGTATATATATAATATATATATTATGTGTGTGGTGTGTTGTGTGGTCGTTCGTGGTCGCCGGCCGCCATCCCATTCGTCCGCTCACGGCACGGTACTCCCAAACCCCCCACCATTCCCCCACCCACTCCGCCTCGGCCCCAACTGTGCCGCCTCCGCTACCTCACGCCCGACTCCGGCCATACTAGGGCTGTCCGAGGAGGGAAGGAGGCTGGGTTGGTTTGGGGTTTGACTGTGCGGTTGGCGGGGCTGTGTTTGTGTGTGTGGTGGTGTGGGCAGGCGGCAAGGGGAGGGGCGTGTGTTCGGTCGGTGTGTGTGTAGTATAAAATAAATATAATAGGTATAAAGGTATATATATGATAAGTATATATAGTATATAAGAAAAGAGAAAAAAAAGAAGATAAAAAAAAAGAAGATATATAATATATATTATATTATATATATAATATATATATATTGAAAATATGTATAATATAGTATATTTATATATAATATGTATATATATATATATAGTTATATATATAGTATATTATAATATATAGTAGTAGAGTATAGGTAAAAGTATATGTCGGGAGGTGTGTTGAGTTTGAGGATAGGTTTTCCGTTCACTGGGCAGGGAGGTCTTCCCTGGTATGGGCGTGCGTGTTTGTATAGAGTAAGCTCTGGTTTGTGGAGAGTGATTTATCACTTAGCCTTAGTCGTGTTCGATGGTACAGAGTGAGCATGGAAGGAGGGAGAGGGGAGGTGGGGATTTCGGACAGTAAATGATGGAGGGAATGGAGGGAATATAGCGGAAGGATATTTAATATGAGGAGGACGGATAGGAGGATGAGGAGGGAGGAGGGAAGGAAGGAGGAGGAGGAGGAGAGGAGGGAGGAGGAGAGCGCAGAGAGGAGGAGGAAGGAGGGGAGGACGGAAGGAGGAGGACGGAAGGAGGGAGGAGGAGGAGGAGGAGGGAGGAGGAGAGGGAGGGGGAGGAGGGAAGGAGGGAGGAGGGCAGGAGGAGGACGGAAGGAGGGGGAAGGAGGAGGAGGAGGGAAGGAGGGAGGAGGGATGGAGGGAGAGGGAGGAGGGGGAGGAAGGAGAGGAGGGAGGGGAAGGAGGAGGAGGAAGGAGGGGAGGAGGGAAGGAAGGAGAAGGAGGGAAGGAGGGGAGGGAGGAGGAAGGAGGGGAGAAGAGGAAGGAGGGAGGAGCGGAGGGAAGGAAGGAGGAAGGAGGGGGAGGAAGGGAAGGAAGGAGGAGGAGGAAGGAAGAAGGAGGGAGGAGGGAGGAAGGAGGAGGAGGGAGGGAGGGGGAGGGGGGGGGGTCGATTGACAGGGAAGCAGGAAAGAAGTAGGGCTTTTAAAACAGCGAAGAGGGGAGAGAGAGGAGGGGGGAGGAAAGAGGGTGGATGGGAGAGGAAGAAGGGGAGAAAGAAGCAGAGAAATTGGGGAAACAGAAGAGGAAGGTGAGAAGAAGAAAGCATGGAAGAGGAAGAATCAAGAAAAAAGGATGAAGAAAGAGAAGCAAGGGAAGAAGGAGGAAGCAGGGTATGGAAGAAAGAAGGAGGAAGCAAGGAAGAAGAAGGAAGAAGAAAAGAGAATAGCAAGAAAGAAGGATAGAGCAAGGAAGAAGAAAGAGAAGGAAGAAGAGAAGCAAGGGAAGAAGGAGAAAGCAGGGAATGGAAGAAGTGAGAGAAAGCAAGAAAGGAGGAAGAGGAAGAAGGAGAAGCAAGAAAGGAGGAAGCAAGGAAGAAGAAAGAAGAAGGAGAAAGCAGGGGATGGAAGAAGAGAGAGAAGCAAGATGCAGAGAGAAGAGGAAGAAAGAGAAACAAAAAAGAAGGAGAAATCAAGGAAGAAGAAAGAAGAGGAAGAAAGATAAGCATGAAAGAAGAAAGATTGAGAAAGGAGGGAATGGAAGAAGGTTGAGAAGCAAGGAAGAAGAAAGAAGAGGAAGAGAGAAGAAGAAAGAAGAAAGAGAAAGCAGGGAATGGAAGGGGGGAGAAGCAAGGAAGAAGAAAGAAGAGAGGAAGAAGGGAGAGAAGCAGGAAAGAAGGAAGAAGCAGAGAAGAAGAAAGAAGAAAGAGAAAGCAGGGAATGAAGAAAGAGGAGAAGTAAGGATGGAAGAAGGAAGAAGCAGAGAAGAAGCAAGAGAAAGAGAAAGCAGGGAATGGAAGAAAGAAGAAAGAGAAAGCAGGGAATGGAAGAAAGAGGGAAGCAAGATGGAAGAAGAAAGAAGAGGAAAGAGAAAGAATCATGAGAAGAAGAAAGAAGAAAAAGAAAGCAGGGAATGGAGAAAGAGGAGAAGTAAGGATTGGAGAAGAAGAGAAAAGAGAGAAGCAAGAAAGAAGGGAGAGAAGCAAGGAAGAAGAAAGAAGAAAGAAAAAGCAGGGAATGGAGGAAAGAAGAAAGAGAAAGCAGGGAATGGAAGAAAGAGAAGCAAGAGAAAGAGAAAGCAGGGAATGGAAGGGAAGAAAGAAGAAAGAGAAAGAGAATGGAAGAAAGAGGGGAAGCAAGAGAAAGAGAAAGCAGGGAATGGAAGAAAGAGAAGCAAAAGAAAGAGAAAGCAGGGAATGGAAGAAGGGAGAGAAGCAGGAAAGAAGGAAGAAGAGAGAGAAGAAAGAAGAAAGAGAAAGCAGGAATAGAGGAAGAGAAGCAAGAAAAGAGAAAGCAGGGGATGAGGAAAAGAAGAAAGAGAAAGCAGGGAATGGGGAAAGAAGAAGAGAAAGCAGGGAATGTGAGAAAGAAGAAAGAGGAAAGCAGGGAATGGAGGAAAGAAGAAAGAGAAAGCAAAGGGAGGAAAGAAGAAAGAGAAAGCAGGGAATGGAGAAAGAAGAAAGAGAAAGCAGGGAATGGAGGAAAGAAGAAAGAGAAAGCAGGGAATGGAAGAAGAGAAGAAATAAGAAAGAGAAAAGCAGGAATGGAGGAACGAGGGGAAGCAAGATGCAGAAAGAAGTCCCGAAGGCTCGTGGTCGTACCGGGATCGATTCGGGATCCCCGGCTTAGCCTCCGAACTCCCACTCACCCAGAGCGGGAGTGGGCTGGCCGGAGTGGGGAGGGGGTTTGGGGAGAGTGGTGAGGGGGGAAGAGTGGGGGGAGGAGGAGTGGGTTGGGGCGGACTGGGGGGAGGGAGGGGGGTGGAAGGAGTGGGGGGAGGGGGCTGGGGAGGAGTGGGGGGAGGGAGGGGGTTAGGGTGGGGTTGGGAGTAGGAAGGGGAGGGGGGTTGGGAGGGAGTTGGGTGGAGTTGGGGGAGTGGGCTGGGCCGGAGTGGGGAGGGTTGGGGAGGAGTGGGGGAGGGGGCTGGGGAGGAGTGGGGGAGGGGGTTGGGAGCGATGGGGGTTGGGAGTAGGACAGGAGGGGGGTGGGAGGAGTGGGGGAGGGGGTTGGGAGAGTGTGGGGTTGGGGAGGGAGTGGGGTTGGGAGTTGGGAAGGGGGGGTTGTTGGCCGTGTGGTGGAGGGGGGCTGGGCCGGAGTGGGGGGAGGGGGGTTGGGGAGGAGTGGGGGAGGGGGGTTGGGGTGGGGTTGGGGAAGGGTTGGAGGAGTGGGGGAGGGGGCGTTGGGAGGGTGGGGGAGGGAGGGGGTGGGAGGAGTGGGGGGAGGGAGGGGTTGGTGGGGTGGGGGGGAGGTTGGGGGGTGGGAGGAGTGGGGAGAGGGGGTTGGGGAGGAGTGGGGTTGGGAGTTGGGTTGGGAGGGAGTGGGGAGCTGGGCTGGCCGGAGGGGGGGTTGGGAGGAGTGGGGGAAGGGGTTGGGGGAGGAGTGAGGGAAGGGGATGGGAGGAGTGGGAGGAGGGGAGGAAGTGTTGGGAGTAGGAAGGGGGGCGTTGGGAGTGGAGTGGGGTTGGGAGGGGGTGGGGGAGGAGAGCGGGGTTGGGAGGGGGGTTAGGGTGGGTGGGGAGGAGTGGGGAGGGGGGTTGGAGGGGGGGGGAGGAGTGAGGGGAGTGGCTGGCCGGAGTGGGGGGAGGGGGGTTGGGGAGGAGTGGGGGTTGGGAGGGGGGTGGGGAGGAGTGGGGGTTGGAGGGGGGTTCGGTGGGGTTGGGAGTGGGGGTTGGGAGGAGTGGGGGGAGGGGGTTGGGGAGGAGTGGGGTTAGGATGGGGGGGGAGGAGTGGGTGGAGGAGCGAGGGGAGGGGGTTGGGGAGGAGGGGGGAGGGGAGGGGGTTGGAGGAGTGGGGGGAGGGGGGTTGGGGGGAGTGGGATTGGGAGGAGGGTTAGGATGCATGGAAAGGAGAAGGGGAAGAGGGTTGGAGTTTGGGGAGGAGTGGGGAAGGGACTGGGGAGGGGAGGGAGTTAGGAGAGAGTGGGGAGACGAGTAGGAGTGGAAAGGGGGTTGAGGAGTGGGGTAATTGTGGGGATAAAGGGGGTTTGGACGGAGTGGGGAGAGAGTGGGGGGGGGGGGATTGAGGAGGGCGAGAGATTTAGAGGAGGGTTAGAAGGAGAGTGGGGCGGAGTAGGGAAGGGGTTTGAGGAGAGGGGGCATAGGCTGGGGAGGAGGAGTGAAGTAAAGTGAGTTGAGGCTTGATTGAGGAGGAGAGGAGAGGAGAGGAGGAGAGGAGAGGAGGAGAGGAGAGGAGGAGAGGAGAGGAGAGGAGGAGAGGAGGAGAGGAGAGGAGGAGGGAGAAGGGAGGAGAGGAGGAGAGGAGGAGAGGAGAGGAGGAGAGGAGGAGAGGGAGAAGGAGGAGAGGAGGAGAGGAGAGAGAGAGGAGAGAGGAGGAGAGGAGAGAGGAGAGAAGAAGAGAGGAGAGGAGAGAGAGAGAGGAGAGGAGAGGAGAGGGAGGAGAGGAGAGGAGAGGAGAGGAGGAGAGGAGAGGAGAGGAGAGGAAAGGAGAGGAGGAGAGGGAGGAGAGGAGAGGAGGAGAAGAGAAGAGGAGAGGAAGAGAAGAGAGGAGAGGAGAGGAGGAGAGGAGGAGAGGAGAGGAGAGGAGAGGGAGGAGAGGAGATGAGGAGAGGAGAGGAGAGGAGAGAGAGAGGGAGGAGAGGAGAGAGAGAGAGAGGAGAGGGAGGGAGGGAGAGAGGGGGAGGGGAGGAGAGGAGGAGAGGAGGAGAGGAGGAGAGGAGAGGAGGAGAGGAGAGAGAGAGGGAGAGGAGGCGAGGAGGAGAGGAGAGAGGAGGAAGGGAGAGGAAGAGGGAGGAGAGGATTAAGGAGGAGAGAGAGGAGAGGAGAGGAGAGAGAGGAGAAGAGGAGAGAGGAGGAGGGGAGGAGAGGAGGAGAGAGGAGGAGGGGAGGAGAGGAGGAGAGAGGAGGAGGGGAGGAGAGGAGAGGAGAGGAGAGAGAGGAGGAGAGGAGGAGAGGAGAGGAGAGAGGATTAGGGAGAGGAGGGAGGAGATGAGAGGAAAGGAGGCGAGGAGGAGAGGAGAGAGGAGGGCAGGAGAGGAGAGATGAGGGAGGAGGAGAGGAGGAGAGGAGGAGAGGAGGAGAGGAGAGGAGAGAGTAGAGAGGAGGAGAGAGGAGAGGAGAGAGGAGAGCAGGAGAAGAAGAGAGGAGGATAGGAGGAGAGGAGAGAGGAGGAGGTTAAGTTGGGGATAAGAGGAAGAATTCGAGAGGGTTGGGGAGAAGGGTAAGAGGCGGTTCGGGCTGGTAGGGGGGGGGAGAAGGAGGTTGGGTTGGATCCAGGGAGGGGGAGGGGGTAGAAGAAGGAGAGGGAGGGGAAGAGATGGGAGAGGAAGAGCAGTTGAGAGGTAAAGAGAGAGGGGGTTAGGGGATGGAAAACGAACTAATATAAACCAATATAAACCAGTTTAAACCAAGACCAACCAACATAAAACGAACCAACATGAACCGAACCGAAACGTACCAGAATTTTTTTTACAAAGAACCAGAACGAACCACACCGTACCCCACAGTGAACCAGAATGATCAAAAACAAACCCTTGATATACCGGGTAATCTGAAGTGTTCAGGTACAAAGCTCACTCACAAATGTCCTTTATATCGAATATATTCTCACACATCTTTGTTCGTTTATGCCAGTCCAAACAAATGCAAGATAATTGACACATTGTACCAAGGGTGTTGTTGCAGATGTCCTTGCAGTGTACGGTCAATTGTGCAATAAAATCGTCCTTATTTATTATCATTTGGATCCTTATATATACACACATATTTACTTTATGGTAATTAACGTGAAACAACGATCCCCTTTTGGTGATTTTAAGAGGTTTTGTCTCCCTCTTTGGCAATTACCAGAGGTCGCTCTTTAAATAAAGGATAAGAAAATAAATGGGGTGATTCATCTTTCGTGAATGAAATCGTATGCACAGTTAGGGTCCGTTTGCAAGTATTCACAAACCTTTTTATTTGCTTTTTATTTTCTTCACCATGAAAGATAAAACTGCTTGGAAAACTACACTTTTTCACTATGAAACATATTTTTTTTTTGGAAAACTTAGATGCGAACTTCACTTTTCACTATGAAACATATTTTTTTGGAAAACTTAGATGCCAATTTTCACTGTTAAGGAGGCGCTAAGGTCATGGAGTGAATGAAGGAATCTGAAATATTGATGTTTGACGTCTGCTTCGCTCTTATTAGTAATGTTGAAAGGAGTCAGAAACATTAAACGGAAGGATGTGTGATGTGTAGTGTACAGAGACACCTTGTCATACACATACATAGATTAAGAAAATTAAAAGAAATTATTTGCTTCCAAACCTCCCTCCCCTCTATCTCTCTCCCTCATCCTCATCCTCACCCCCTACCCATCCTCTTCCCACCCCACACTCCCTTCACTGACCCGTCCCTCACTCTCCCTCTACCCTCTTCCCTTATCCCACCCTCCCCTCCCTCTCCCACCCCTCTTCCTCCCTCTCTCCTCTTCCTCACCCCTTCCCTTCCTCTCCTCTCTCCCTCACCCCTTCCCTTCCCACCCACCTAGCACCTCCCTCTCCCTCTCCCTCACCCCTTCCCTCCCTCTCCCCCTCTCCCCACCTTCTCCCTCCCTCTCCCCTCTCCCTCTCCCCACCCCTTCCCCCTCTCCCTCTCCCAACCTTCCCACCCTCTCCCTCTTCCTCACCTTCCCTCCCTCTCCCCTCTCCCTCCCTCTCCCTCTTCCTCACCCCCCTTCCCTCTCCCCTCACCCCTTCTCTCACTCTCCCTCTCCCCACCTTCTCCCCCACTCCCCTCTCCCTCCTCCTAACCCTCTCCCCACCTCCCCTCCCTCTCCCCTCTCCCTCACCCTCCTCTCCCCTTTCTCTCTCCCCACCTTCCCTTCTCCCCTCTCCCCACCTTCTACCCCTCTCCCCTCTTCCTCACTCCTTCCCTTCCTCTCCTCTCTCCCCACCTTCCCCCTCCCTCACCCCTCTCCCAACCTTCCCCCTCCCTTCATCCCTCCTTCCCTCTCCCTCACCCCTTCCCTCTCCCCTCACCCTTCCCTCCCTCACCCACCTTCCACATCCCTCATCCTCCCTCCTCGTCCCACTCCCCTCTCCCCTTTCTCCCCACCTTCCCCTCCCTCTCCTCTCTCCCTCTCCCTACCTCCCCCTCCCTCTCCCCTCTCCTCACCTTCCCCCCTCCCTCTCCCACCCACCTTCCACCTCCCCTCTCCCAACCTTCTGCCTCTCTCTC
>NW_020871757.1:172500-182500 GCF_003789085.1 Penaeus vannamei
CAGCTTTTACTCCACACGGCCGGGCTCTCACTGGCTGCTTCCTGATGCTGCAAAATGCCCGTCAACTTGACAGGGTGGAATGAGAGGGTACGGCTTCTATGTAAAGGCATAAGGGCGGTACGTTGTGTGTTGATTGTCACTGTCTTCCTCCTAGCGCTGTGCTTCGCTATGGGGATGGGGAGACGCTCGCTAAAGGCTCTCTCCTTTTCTTCTGAATGCTCCCTCTTTCCCTGTGTGTGTCTTGGTTTCTTTTTTCTCTTCTTCCTCTTTCTTAGGGTTTCTGGTCTCTTCCTGCTTTCTCCGTTCTCATTCATTTCCTTGTCTCTCCCTTCTTTCCCCGTCTGTGTCTGTTTCCCGCTGTACTTTGTCCTTTCTCGCTTCCTCCTTTCTTACTCCCTTTTCCCCTCATTCCTGGTTCCCCCTCCCTTCCCTCTCTCCCCCAATATTTCCAGGTTAAACCTCCCTTTTCCCTTCTCCTATTATCCTCTTCTTCCCCCTCTATTTCCCATCCTTATCCTCTTTCCTCTTCTACGCCCCTTTTCCCTACCATCCCTGTTTTCCTTTCCCTTCTTTTCCTTCTTCCCTTCCCCTTCCCCTCTCATTCCTTCTCCCCTTTCCCTCCCTTTTTCCTCCCCTCTCTTTTACGCTTCCCTCCTCCCTCCCTTCCCCTCCCCATTCCCTTTCCCCTCCCTCCCCACCCAAATTTCCCCTCTCCCCTCTCCCCCTCTCCCCCTCCAAGACCCCACGTCAGAGACCTTGCGTGGGCGGGTATTCGTCCTCCGTTTGTTATGACGAGAGTATCACGAGGCAGCTCTTCCTCGGGAGAAACGCACCTCCTTCCCTCCTCGTCTCCTCCCCCTCTTCCTCGTTCTCGTCCTCCTCCTCCTCCTCCTCCTCCTTCCCCTCCTTCGTCTCCTCCTCCTCTTTCTCTCCTCCTCCTCTCTTCCACGTCTCCTCGTCCCCTCCCTTCTCCTCTTCCTCTGGAAAACACACCTCCTTCCCCCCCCTCCTCCCACTCTTCCTTTCCCTCCCTCCTTCCCCTCTCACCTCCTCCTACTTCTCCCCTCCTCCTCCTCCTCCTACTTCTCCTCCTCTCCTCCTCCTCCTCCTCCTTCCCCTCTCCTCCTCCTCCTCGCTCCTCCCTCCTCCTCCCTCCTCCTCCTCCTCCTCTCCTCCTCATCCTCCTCCTTCCCGACCTCCTCCACCCTCCTTCCTCCACCTCCTCCACCTCCTCCTCCTCCTCCTCCTTCTGTATCACTATTTATAGCTCCTAAGACGTCGAGTGAAACAGGCGTAAGTAAGTAAAGGATCTTCATTTATTTATTAATTATTATTTATTTATTTATTTATTTATTTATCTATTTATTATTTTATTATTTATTGATTCATTCATTCATTTCGGCGGAAAGGATCTTCATTTTCTTTATCATTCAAATTCTTGGTGATAATGATAATTGATTCTGGATGATTGTAAGTATTGTTGGATGTAGTTTTTTTTTTTTTTTTTTTTTTTGTAGGAATAGATGTTATTGGGTGATGGTGAGGGATGGTTGTAGTCTTATTGTTGATCTGAGATTGTTTTGTGATGATTGTTATTGGTTCTTTAAGGTTTTCTAAGGTGTTGAAGATGATTTTGATGACAGGAAGTGGGATTAGGAAGAAAATTAATAATCTATCTATCTATATATCTATCTCTCCTATCTCTATATATAATTATATATTATATATATATATATATATAATATATATATATATATATATATATAATTATATATAATTATAGTATAGATATATATATATATATATATATATATATAAATATAAATAAATATATAATATATATATATAATATATATATATATATATATATAATATATATATATAATATATATATATATATATATATATGTTTACAAATAATGAGGCAATATGCAAGAGGCTAATAATGAGGATGATAGGGTAACAGAAAGTGAGAGAGAGAGAGAGAGAGAGAGAGAGAGAGAGAGAGAGAGAGAGAGAGAGAGAGAGAGAGAGAGAGAGAGAGAGAGAGAGAGAGAGAGAGAGAGAGAGAGAGAGAGAGAGAGAGACAGAGAGAGAGAGAGAAGAAGAGAGAGAAGAAAGAGAGAGAGGGCCTGTTTAAAAGGGCTAACCCTACCCTGCGCACCTACAGAGCTTCTACATTTACATACGCACTGACCTTTGGACATTTGGGAATGTTAACATTACAATGAATCTCTCGACCCCCCCCCCGCCCCCCACGTACCATCACGACCGCCCCCCCTCCACACTTACCATCAGCCGACCCCCCCACCCACCCTTCCCCCCTGCTTTGGCCACGACCTCCATCCAAGTAAACTTCTTAATGCTGGAACTCGGATACACACATATACAGATACATACAGCGAAATACCCAAGAGAGAGAGAGAGGTAGGAGAGAGAGAGAGAGAGACAGAGAGAGAGAGGAGAGAGAGAGAGAGAAGAGAGAGGAGAGAGAGAGAGAGAGAGAGGAGAGAGAGAGGAAAGGGAGAGAGGAGAGAGAGAGGAGAGAGAGGAGGAGAGAGAGAGAGAGAGAGAGAGAGAGAGAGAGAGAGAGAGGAGAGAGAGAGAAGAGAAGAGAGAGAGAGGGAGAGAGAGAGAGAAGGAGAGGAGAGAGAGAGAGAGAGAGAGAGAGAGAGAGAGAGAGAGAGAGAGAGAGAGAGAGAGAGAGAGAGAGAGAGAGAGAGAGAGAGAGAGAGGAGAGAGGGAGAGAAAGAGAGAGAGGGGAGAGAGAGAGAGAGAGAGAGAGAGAGAGAGAGAGAGAGAGAGAAGAGAGAGAGAGAGAGAGAGAGAAGAGAGAGAGAGAGAGAGAGAGAGAGAGAGAGAGAGAGAGAGAGAGAGAGAGAGAGAGAGAGAGAGAGAGAGAGAGAGAGAGAGAGAGAGAGAGAGAGAGAGAGAGAGAGAGAGAGAGAGAGAGAGAGAGAGAGAGAGAGAGAGAGAGAGAGAGAGGAGAGAAGGGAGAAGAGAGAGAGAGGGAGAGAGGAGAGAGGAGAGGAGAGAGAGAGAGAGAGAGAGAGAGAGAAAGAGAGAGAGAGGAGAGAAGAGAGAGAGAGAGAGAGGCAGAAGAGAAGAGGACAGACAGACAGAACAGAGAGAGAGAGAGCGCAACAGAAGAGAGTGAGTGAGAGAGAGAAAAAGAGAGAGAGAGAGAGAAAGGAACACCGTAGAGAGGCCACGTGAAAACGGGAACACGACAGCTTATAAACCAACTTTAACAGAACAACATCTGATTTAAAATGAAACGAAATTAAACAAAACAAGACGTATAAAAAACACACACTTACGAACACACAGACCCACAACAAAACAAAAATATTCCCCATCAATGATACATTAAAAAATCCAAGTCAAAACCAAAACATAAAAAGATATAAAACGAACAAGAATAAAGATAAGAGGTGAGAGTGAGAGCGAACNCGCTTCCTCCTCTTCCCTTCCTCCCTCTTTTGCACCTCTCCCATTCTCCTCTCTTGCCTTACTTCCTTCCTTGCACTTCCTCCCATCTTTACCTCTGACCCCTCCCCACTCGTGTTACCTCTACCTTGCCTCTTACTTCCCACCGCTTCCAGGTATGCAGTAGTTTTCTAATGAGACCTCACCGAGCCACACCCCAACGACCGTCCAGCTCCCTCCTCACGCCGATTGCGCGGCTCGCTACCTTCGCGTACAGCGCGTATCACCATGTCCTAGGGGCTTATATCTGAGGTGGCCATTGAGTATATAATAAGTCTTCCGTTCTCAGCATCATTCCCTTTTGCCGCTTATTTAACTTATGGCTTGTTCACATGAAATGATGGATGCTGTCATCTTCGCCTCCTCCCCTCTTGTTCCCACTCCCGACACCGAAGGGTGTGTGGAGCTGCGGACAGGACGGCCCGCAGAGCGCGGGGTTGGCGCTCAGCGGGGGCTCATGCGGTCGCGGGGTGGCCCGCAGGTCGAAGGGCAGCGCGTAGGGAGGCACGGCCGGCAGGCAGAGCGCGCAGTTCACGAGGCGGGCCGGCGGAGAGGAGGCGGTGCGCGGAGGCGGGGACGGCGGAGACGCGAGGCGGAGGTACGCTGCGAGATCGACGTGGTCATGAGCCGAGGGCGAACCCGAGGGAGATACGGACGCTGGGTCCGGACTCTGACTCGGACGGGGGGGGGAGGGGAGGATAGAGAGGAGAGAGAGAGAGGAGAGAGAGAGAGGAGAGAGGAGAGAGAGAAGAGAGCGAAGAAGAAAGAAAGAGAGAACGAGAGAAAGAGAAAAAGAGAAGAAAGAGAAAGAAAAGAGAAGAAAAAGAAAAGAAGAGAAAAAGAAAAGAGAAAAGAAAAAGAGAAAAAAGAAAAAGAGAGAGAAAAAGAAAAGAGAGAGAGAAAGAAAGAGAGAGAGAAAGAAAAAGAGAAAAAGAAAGAAAAAGAGAGAGAGAAAAGAAAAAGATGTAGAAAAGAAATAAAGAAAAAAGAAGAGAGAAAAAGAAAAAGAGAAGGAGAAAAAGAAAGAGGAGAGAAAAGGAAAAGAGAGAAGAGAGAGAGGAGAAAGGCTGGATCGCCAAGCCTCGTCGGACGTCTGGGCAGAAGCTGGTCCTCGCCTTCGCGCGACCTCCGGCCTTTGTCGGGGACACATGAGGGTATTTTACTTCACTGCGACGCGAGGGAGGAACAGAGGGAATTCGTGAGGAGAAAAAGGGAGGGAAGAGAGAGAGAGTGAGTGAGTGATGAGAGAGAGAGAGAAGAGAGAGGAGAGAAGGGAGAGAGACGGAGAGAAGAGAGAGAGAGAGAGAGAGGAAAGAGGAAGTGAGTGAGAAAGAAGGGTGAAGAGAGAGAGAAGAGAGCGGAGTGAGAGAGAGAGGAGAGAGAGGAGAGGAGTGATGATAGATGAGTATCAAGATGAGGGACGAGATACAGAGACAGAGGAGAGAGAGAGACAGAGACAGATGAGAGACAGACATTAGATCACACCACGTAGAAACAGATGGATAACCAGACAGGTAGACAAAAAAACAGACAGACAGCCAGAGAGAGAGAAAATATGAGACAGTCAAAACTATATTTGAATCGAGATGAGGGAGGGACGGAGGAGAGAACAGCGAGAAATAATCGTGATGATAAGAACAGAGAGAGAGAAATTGAGAAGAAAAGAGAGAAGAGAACCGGAGAAGATAGAAGAGAGAGAGAAAATAGACAGAAAGAATCGAGAGAGAGAAGAACCGTGAGAGAAGAACAGACAGAGAAGAACAGAGAGAGAGAAGAATCGAGGAGAGAATCGAGAGAGAAAATCGAAGAAGACAGACAGAAGAATAGAGAGAAAAAAGAGAGAGAAAGAAACCGTGAGAGAAAAACAAACAAAGAAACACAGAGAAAGAAGAACAGAGAGAGAAGAACCAAGAGAGCACATTGCCTCTATCTCTGAGACCTGATGGAATTCCACTCAGTACTCTTTGACTCCATGACAAACATCATTCTGAATAAAACATGAGAGCGAACGAAAAGGCGACATGAAAGGTAGAGCTGATGGGGGGAGGGGGTGAATGAGAAGGAGGAGTGAGATGAAGGAGGTGAGGAGGAGAAGAAGGTGAGGAGTTTGTGAGGAAGAGGGGCAGGAGATGAGAAAAAGAAGGTGAGGAGGAGGGGAAGGGGGAGAAGGAGAAGATGAGGATGAGGTGAGGAAGAGGAGGAGGAGGAGAAGAAAGGTAGAGGAAGAGGAAAGAGGTGAAGGAGAGGAGAGAGATGAACAGAGGAGGTGAGGTGAGGAAGAGGAGGAGGAGAAGTAGATGAGGAGGAGAAGAAGGTGAGGAGAAGGGGAGCGAGGGTGGGGGAGCAGGCAGTGAGAAGAAGGACGATGATAGGAGCGAGTGAGATGAAAGGTAAGATGAGGAGGAGAGGGAGATGATGAGGAGGAGGGGGAGGTGAGGAAGAGGAGGAGGAGGAGAAGAAGGTGAGGAGTAAGTGAGAAGAAAGTAAAGGAGATGAGGAAAAGAAGGTGAGGAGGAGGAGATATAATGAGGAGAAGGAAAGATTTATGAATGAGGAGGAAGGAAGAATGAGGATAGTAGGTGAGGGAAGAGAGGAGGAGCAGAAGAAGGTGAGAGAAGTAGGGGAGGAGAAGGAGATGGAAGAGGAAGGGAGGTAGGAGAAGGCAGATGAGGAAGAAGGAAAAGGCAGATGAAAGAGGAGGGGAGGAGGAGAAGGAGGTGAATGTTAGGAGGAGAATTGTTATATTTGTATTGAATGATAATTTATTTTGATGAGCTAGTTTAATTAATTTATAAAAAAAGATTTGGTTTCAATTATATTTTAATGTTCTTTTCCCTCTTTGCCTAAGTTGTTTTCTGTAGCGAGTGTGAAGGAGGTAAAAGAAGGATGTATGACGAAGATGAGAGATTCGAGGAGGAGTGTCACACTTGTTGTATAATTTCCTGTTTAATTTTCAGAGTGTAACGGAGAAGCGGATAAGTCTGTCTCGATCGCGAGGCCGAAGGGAAACTAAAGTCATCCCTTAGAACGGAAATGGCCGGACCCCATTTTTTGCGAGACCTTAAGTGACCAGGTCAAATTCCTGGATGATGATTGACGTTTCTGGATTACCGGATTATGATGCTTAGGCGAACGGACTAGTCGCGCTGGAGTGCTACGTCCTTGCTGTACTTTTAGGTAATTTTCCTTTCTTTTAGGATATACTATGTCCATTTACATATCTAGAAAGTATATTCTCGTTGCGATAAAGATTGGGACAGGTATAACTTTGGATAATAAGTTATATATCTAGAAAGTATATTTTCGTTGCGATAATTTTCTTTTCTTTATAAAAATTTTGCGGTTTTCAGTTCTATATCTAGAAAGTATATTCTCGTTGCGATAAAGGTTGGAACAGGAATATCTTTTAGATAATTTCTTTTTTATAGGATTTACGGTTTTAAGTTATATAGCAATAAAGCTGAATTTTGTTGCGATGATTAAGAGGTGAAAGGTTAGAGAAAAGATGTAATACTGAATTGTAAAAAGACATGCTATGCAATATTAAGTGAGATGGAATTATTGCATATATACTATTGTAACTATGGCCTTGCTTAATTAAGATCAATGTTGTTTTAGTATTACTTAATTGTACTAATGGTGATGACTGTAACGATTACCGATGTTCAATTTCGATGTTGTAACCTTATTGTCAAAAATAGTTATCTGAAACATTTACACGCTGTCACTTTATCATTAATCATCAAATATATTGAAGATGTTTGTTGAGCTAATTAGGAAAGATTTCATTTTTGTTATTTAAAAAGATCTTGTTATAGCATAGGCAAGTGACTATGCTATTACTGTTTATCAATGTAATTATCATCAATTGGTTATTGTTGTTTTCATATTTTATATTATGTAGTTTATTATTATAAGAGAAATTGGGTTGTTTATGAGTGTTTTATATATTGACCATTACCCATTATTGATTCTTTTTGTTATTGATATGTATCATATAAAATGTATATTTGAGTTTTATCATCAGTATTAATTATTATCATTAATCATTATCATCATCAATTATTATTAATTGACCGCTTATATCAATTGATAGTTTCATTATTACTTTTATTCAATCATGCACCATTGAATTATCAACAATTAATCGTTATTATCATCAGATTGTTGTTGTTTGTATAAATCGTTATCAGCATTATCTGGTATTATTTTTCATTTCCATTATTATCACTACATTAATCATAGATGTTTATATTTTCATTATCATTATCACTATCATGATGAAACACCATCATTATCATTAACATTTCTTAATTTTTCATTTTTAATTATCATGCTTCGCCATTTTTTCAATCAAATCCCACATTCCTTATTTGGATGAACATGCGGGGAAAGACTCAACGTGTTCAACATGTTTCCTCCTTATTTATGTCCTTGCACGTGTCTCCGATGTACTATCCACGCCTTCTCTTTGTTTCCGTCCATGTTCTCATCTTTGGTTCTGTTTTCTTTTGTATTCCTCTCGTCTGGCTTCCTCTGCTTTGATAAGTATCTTTAATCTTTGTTGCTCTTAGCGGCGTTTCACGTGTCTGTTGTGCATACCGTCCCAGGCTCTTCACTTCGGTCTTTGTGCAACGGCGCGTATCTCGCAATAGAAAGACCGATTGCTTTTAGTGTCTTTTTTTTTATTTATTTGAGAACTTGATAGTCGTGTCACTGACTTGGAAGAGGCTTACGCACGGGTAAATGAGAAAATATGATGAGTCAGCACATGTACGGCGTATTTCCCCTTGTCAGTGTAATGTTGTCCGGAAAATTCGCACAAATATGATGTGTGAGTGTATTGATCGGAGTGATTTCGTGACGTAGTGTATAGTAAAAGTGTTATTAATATGAGTGAGGCTGCTGATCGTGTAAGTGTCTTTATATATGATCATTCGCAAGCACTCATGAAGTGGCTTTACTTGGCAAAAAAATACTAGACAGTTAATGTTAATAGATATATTAAAAGCCTTAAAATTAATCAATCATTATATCATCATCATCATATCGATAACATCATCAACGAGCAAACGAATTAATTAGTGCAGAACTAGCTATACGAAATAAGAGTCATTAGTATGATATGTTACAATTATATTGTCATTATCATTGATAGTATGAGTAGAGAGACAATTATCGTGAATTAAGTCACCTTACAAGTGATGTGTGTCCACGTGCATCATGGATTGAATTAATAGGCATGATGAATTGAGTGAAGTATTGAGTTGTTGAGGTTAGAGATGTGTTCTTAGGCTGTTGATATCAAAAGTAAATTATTGCTAAATCAATTATGATTATTGATCATTATTATTCTATTATTAATTATCAAAATTACTGTTATCATACTCGATCAAGGTGTAATTTAGATGTATTCTAACTATTGGGTTAGTATTATTAGTTAGTCATTATGAATAATAATAATTATTATTAGTGAATGTAATAAGATTTAATTGGACCGAATTATGTATAGGTTAAAGTAATGAGTAGAATGCATGAATGAGAATGCAGAGTATATTGAATGTGGAGATTGACGAGCAATGATATGTATGATGACTATATTGTACGATAGATATTACTGAGTGCAAATAGTGGGCATGTTATCAACGCATTAATAAATTAACCATTACAATAATCATTATTAGCCCCTTTATTTGTTCAATCATTATCATTATTATTAGTAATGAATTATATCATCTAATTGTCTTATCATTTTGTAGATCACACGAAAAGAATTAATCGACATCACACGAACATCGTAGATAAAGCGGATGTCATATGGATGAGCCAACAAACGAGCTTGGACGAGACTGCAGAAATAATGAGTGTAATAGATATTATCATTAGTATACAGTAAGTATACATTATACAGTAATATACAGAAATAGTCAGTGTATAAATATTAATCATTATATACAATGTAACGTATGTCATATATGGACGTTGTTAATGTAAACTGTTATTTTTTTAAAATCGTGCCTCACTACTTTATAGTGGCATCCGGTCCCCGAACATTTCCAAAGCAGCGCCAACCCCCTCAGCCAATAAGCGAGCGAAGACAGCTGAGCCCGAGGAGATTGAGGTGAATTGTTGTTGTTTGCTGTGTAATTGTTGTACTGTGACGTGTGGTGTGTGTGTGTGTTGTGTGATGTGTGTGCTGTGTGTGTGTGTGGTGTGTGTCTGTGTGTGTGTGTGTGTGTGTGTGTGTGTGTGTGTGTGTGTGTGTGTGTGGTGTGTGTTGTGTGTGTGTGTGTGTGTGTGTGTGTGTGTGTGTGTGTGTTGTGTGTGTGTTGTATGAATAGTGTCAGATCTTAAAAAGGGTCTTGTGTGTTTTTTGTTTGATGTAATCTTTGATATTGTTATTTAATTACATTGCACTGATAATGAATTATTAATTAGTAAATATATTGATTTTCATAAAGGTTTAAAACTCAGTCCTTGAATTACACTAATTAATAGAATTAATATTGTC
>NW_020871757.1:187500-195000 GCF_003789085.1 Penaeus vannamei
AGGTCATCATTTATTATTATTATTATTATTATTATCATTATTGTTGTTCTTGTTGTTTTTCTTTCTTTCTTTCTTTTTACTATTTATCTGTTTATTCATCTATCCATTTACTGACGATCTCTTAACTCTTTATCCATCCAATCGCTCATGTATCCAATCCATTCATTCAATCATCTCTCTATGACAGTTTTCCTATTTGCAATTTATTAGTTTATACCCATTCCTTTTTCGCCAATATCAGTGTTCCCTTAGCTATTTATTCATCCATTCACCCATTTATCCTCTCCATTTATGTGTCCAATCCATGTGTTTATTTATTGCCCTTATTGCCGTTCTTTTGTCTATCTATTTATCCAATAATCCGTCTCTTACCATCATTACTATCATCCTTTACCTGTATGTCTTGTTTCGCATCCGGGGCCTCGTGAGTACGACCAGGTTGAGGACATTGGCGAGGACGCCGATGAACACGAGGATAGGGAACGACACCTGATACACCCAGTAGTATAAGGAGTCCAGTCGTTCAACTTCGAAGTCGTCCAAACTGGCGCTGTCGCAGAAGGTCGTTGCGGTCGTCGGCGAGGTGAAGCTCATGGTCGCGCGCTGATACTTCATCTTTAGTTACCGTCGAATTTCCCGTTTTCTTTGGCGGTGTTGATTTTCCCGTTTTCTTTGGCGGGGTTGATTTTCCCGTTTTCTTTGTCGGCGTTGATATTCGCGTTTTCTTTGGCAGTGTCGCCGTTCTAGTTTTCTATGTCGGTGTCGTTACATCCGTTTTCTTTGGAGGTGTCGTTCTTCCCGTTTTCTTTGACTCTCCGTCTTGTTTTTCCTTTTCTCTGTGAGTGGAAAGAGCGTTTTGTTGTTAGTAACGTTATTTATCGTTATCACTGTTGTTTCTCTCTCTCTCTCTTCTCTCTTCTCTCTCTCTCTCTCTCTCTCTCTCTCTCTCTCTCTCTCTCTCTCTCTCTCTCTCTCTCTCTCTCTCTCTTTGGTATCGGTTATTACTTTATCATCTATTAGTGTGATTCAAATTATTTCGCAGCACCAGTCATTATTGTTTTTGTTAATACCGTTATTATTTGTTTCAATTTTGTCAATAGTATTATAACCAATGGTATTAATACTACTATCATGGTTGTTATTGGTTACTTTGTTATTTATGATATCCATTGTCATTGTCATCATTTTCTCATTCCCATAATTATCATTAATGGAATACGCAGAATCATCATCATTATTTAACTCATCATTGTCATTAACACATTCATCCTTACCATAAATATTATTGGTATCACCATCACATACACAAAAATATTACCATTTTTATCATCAACACCTTCTACAGCAATATTACCATCATCATCATCACACCATTCACACCGCCATCACCATTATCACCACAGCAACCACCATCACCACCTGTCCGAATCCCTACATTTTTTTATCTGTAACTAGCATAAACGGAGGGAATCGGACACAACTGAACTAGTGTTCGAATTGCAGTCAAGTTAACAGTTCAACCTCGAAAGCGTATTTTTGGGATTTAGCAAAGAATAAATCAGATGAATGTAAAGGAATTTATCAAATTAAATAAAGCAGCGGTAACTGGTACGAGATAAACGATGTAATAAAATGAGTAGAAATTACATGGAAAATAATTCACTGTTGTTAATCATATCTCACAAAATATGTTTTTTTGTCCATTTTTATTTATATAATAAATTCCTTATTTGCTCAACTTCATGCTCAAAATTATATATCATACTGTTTAGTATCACTTTTTTTCAAATTCCATATGCATATTAGATCATTTCATTTAAAGGATTATTTGAATACTGGAAAAGAAAAAAATTGTATTTCCCGTTTTTTGTGTGTGTTTACAAGCCGCAAATATGCTTGTCATTACATACATTTGTTATTATACAGCGACCGAAATGTAGATAGACTAGCTTAGTCTGTCATATAAAAATGATAAACTAATTATGATGCATTGAATTTATATGTGTAGGTATGTGTGTGTGTGTGTGTGTGTGTGTGTGTGTGTGTGTGTGTGTGTGTGTGTGTGTGTGTGTGTGTGTGTGTGTGTGTGTTCATGTATACATGCGTACACATATACATATATGCAGTCATAAATACATATATATGTGTTTGTGTGTGTGTGTGTGTGTATACATATACATATATTCAGATATTTTCATATATGCATATACATACACACACACACACACACACACAC
The DNA here is from genome assembly GCF_003789085.1 of Penaeus vannamei. Taxonomy (NCBI): domain Eukaryota; kingdom Metazoa; phylum Arthropoda; class Malacostraca; order Decapoda; family Penaeidae; genus Penaeus; species Penaeus vannamei. The sequence continues at coordinate 189,737 of NW_020871757.1, forward strand.
ACACACACACACACACACAGTATATATATATATATATATATATATATATATATATATATATATATAATGTGTGTGTGTGTGTGTGTGTGTGTGTGTGTGTGTGTGTGTGTGTGTGTGTGTATGTATGTATATATCCATATACATATTACATACGTGCACATACACACACACACACACAATTTATGTGTGTGTGTGTGTATGTCGACATTTGAAGCCTATCTCAGGGGTCGAATTGTACGCTGAATATAAAATGTGAACTTTAACACTAAGAGGTGAGTGAACCACTTCCCAGAATTCTTATTGAAACCGTGTTTGGCAGTTTAACATAGCATAAATATCAAAACAGTAAGAGTATATTCGATAGGTTTCCATTATGTATTGCCAGAATTTGATTTATTTCTGCGTAGACAAAACCAACTAGATACTTTTTTCATTCTCGTTCATGCGTTTAATACATTTACACATGACACAATGAGAGTGTCTCCGAATTGTTTATGAATTGCCGCTGGGTTTTGTTTTTGTTTTTTGTTTGTTTGTTTGTTTGTTTGTTTTTTTGTTTGTTTGTTTTCCAATAGGACTGGGGAAGTGGAGATGCTTTTTTCAGGGTGTCTTATCCGGCGAATATAACCTGAATTGCACATTAGAATTTTAGTGATCGATTCATGCGTCGGATTGACATATAAGCCGGCATATAAATATGTATACATATATTCACACACACACACATATATATATATATATATATATGTGTGTGTGTGTGTGCATGTATGTATATGTTCACATACACGCATAATATATATAATATATATATTATATATATTATATATATATATATATATATATATATATATATATACATATATACATAATACATAAATATATATGCGTATATGTGTGCATATATACAGTATATCTACTATATATTTCTACATTTACGTGTGTGCGTGTGCATGTACATGTATGTATCATGTGACCGTATGTATGCATATAAGAATGTACATATGTATATATGTATTCATTTATGTTTGTATGTTTCTATTTGAACGTTTGCTCCACCGCTTAAACGAGAGGAATTTCTTATCGCGAGATAAAGATAGAAATGTCAAAATAAACAAACCGCTTAATTGCATATTTCGAAAAACAAGAAACATGATTAAATAAATTACTCTATGAAATAAAACAAACAGCGATAATTTTCTTATGAAGTTCATATTCATTTCATGACGATTTTATTATTTAATCTTATTGGTAAACTTGGTGACCCCTTTATTTAATTGTCATGACTGCTGACTCCGCGCACGTTTCCGACCTTCCGTGATTTCCGTTCTTTAGTTTTCAGCGTTTCTTGCTCCTTCTCGGCGCCTCTTTGTCTTTCTGTCTTTCGTTCCGCCATCCACTCGCTCTCAAACTTGTCTAATTAGTTATCCTCTGCCTTCCCCCTGCTTCTCTTCCCTACGAATGTTAAGTTCTCCGAATTAAGTTCTTCGTCCCTCTCTTTGCTCCCTCCCCGAGTCCCGAAAACTCTGGATATTTCTTGCAGATTGTTGGCAATAGTTTCCTTGCCCCTTTTACTTTTCTTCGGACTCTTTTTCTTTGTCACATCTAATGTCCAAGATATTTTCAGCTTTTTTTTTGTTGTTTTGTTTTTGTCTTTAGGTTTGCAGTGAGTCTTCAGTCTTCATACTTATATTAAGAAGTAGATGTACAACAGTTATCATTGCTTCGTTCTAATTATATTTTTATTTCTAGTTACTTTGTTACTCTTATGGTCTCTATCTTACTTAGATATATGAATTTCCTCTTCGGTGTAACGTCACCGATGTGTAGCTCACGCATTGGTGTGTTACCGATCTTTAACTAACGCATAAAACAATGACATATCTGTAATGCATCCTTAGAATATCACCAATTTGCGACTTACACCTTGTCTGTTACTAGTTTGTAAGTCTGTTCACATCCTTACGATTAATAACGAACTTAACTTACAATAGTAATGATTATGACTATGACGATTTTTATAGTAAGAAATATTAGTACTGATAATAATGATAGTAATAATAAAAATAAAAGTGATAGTAAAAAATACAACAATATTGGTAATGATAATGTTAATAATAACAGAACGGTAACAACACCAATAATAATGATGATAATAATAATCATGATAATATCAGTAATAATGACTGCAATAGTAAAAGTTATATCAGTCATGATAATCATAATTAAATCTATCATCGTCACCACCATATCATCATAATAATAACAATGATTATAACAATAATAATGGTAATAATAATAATAGTGAAAATAATTATCTGTATACGAAGTAATACAAAAAATGATATAAGAATATCAAGTGGAAAACATGCGCAGTCAAAAATAAATAGATAAATAAATGAAAATAATAAAAAAAAAAAAAAAAAAGCAGCACAATTAACGACCAAGAGATAACGCTGACACAGTTTACATTTTCGTTGAAGTTTATATTTTTAAGGAAGAGATAGATGCATGTTGAAACTCAAATAAACAGTGTTGTATAAAGACTATCTATCTAATAGTTTATTTCTATATATGTTCTATAAATATTTACGCCCTATTTTTGGAAATGACAAAATATATGAGCTCTTTCATAAGGTTATTTTTTCTAGTCTCCATTTCTGTGATTTCATGCTTATTCCTCCTGGTAAGTAAGAGATAATTCGAAGTCGGGTGTCAGTCGCATTGTTTATATATAGGAAACTTTATAGGTTATTCCTTGCACAATGCCTTGAAATTATGCTGTCTTACACTAAGTGAAAGTCTGGTAATTACCATTTCTTTGTTTTGTTGTTGTAGTTGTTTTTGTTGTTATTTTTGTTGTTTGTTTATCTGATGGCGTTGTATGAGAGTTGAGCGGTCATGTCTTCCGAGGTAATTTTCCGTTTATTTCCGTCTAACCGTCTCGGACGGATATCAGAGTTCAACCGTTAGCATGAATCAATTTGTAATACATAACAGTTCTTTGATATTAGAATGTATTAAATGAAAGGAAAACAATACGTGTTTGTAATGTCAATAATTTGTATTCCCTCCCTCTGCCGTTAAACAGCCTCACAACATAACGTGATCTCACCACTCCTTACTCCCTCGCCAAGAAGAGTGACGCAAGCTGCTCGCAAACCGTGAGATGTCTCAATGGCGCATAATAAGGTGCATATACCAATCCCAGTCTATATTAGCTCAGAAGCACCTTATGTGAAGCCTTTGTCAATCCAACTGAGGTATTTATATCCCCGTTTGAAGCTCTACAAAGCCCTGTATACTGATAATGGTTTAATCATTTGATTTATTAAACGGTATTGAATGTGAGGATATACTGTTCCATTCGCCATCTACGCCATGAGAATAAAATCATGCGAAATACTTATTTTACTTTTCAGATAATAAAAATTAATTAGAATGATAAATATATAGACAGACAACGTAGTGTCATCGAAATGCACGTTCCAAATAGCTGGTTCATTAGTCTCAGTCCTCGAATAATGTAATGAGATCGTCATATGGCAACACAAGCCATGGGCGGAGCTAAAAAAAAAAAAAAATACGTCCAGCTCCTTTTTAGCCACAAGTAATGGTAACAATGCTTTTTTCTGACTGTACTAGCCTACAGAAAAATAATGAGGATGATAATAATGATAATAATAATGATAACGATGATAATAGTGATGAAAATAACAACAATATCGTTGATACAGCAACAATAATAATAATAATAACACTAACAACGATAATGCTAAAAATAGAGTAGTATCATGTTTGTGTCGTCAATTATTATCCCATTTTACACTTAAATGAATTAATTCCATGTCCGCTGTCACACTGAAGATGATTCCAGGCATAATATATAAAAAAGTCTAAAAGTTTAATATACTTTCAAAGGTAAAATATAAGCGGAACGGACCAAAAAAAACGGTAGAAACTCAAGCAGAAAATCAATAATAATGACGATAATAACAATAACTATAAAAATAATAATAATAGGGATAATAATGATAACGGTGATCGTAATGACGATGATAACAATAATAGTATTAATGATAGCAATAATAACAATGATCCTGCTAATGATAATAACTAGTAGAAGTCAAAATATTCACTCAAGCATCATATTTAGCCCCTAGTCTCTCCTGCTACCAAGAAAACCTATATGGTCGCGTCGTCCTACTGTTTGGCTCTAAATTTTCTCTAAGATCTAAGTCATAGCACATTTTGAGTATACAGAGCGATAAATAAGCTTCTTAAATCATCTCTGGCAGCTGTATTCATCTCAACATTTGCATACCAAGGACACGTTTGCCTAACACGCCCGCAATGTTCAATGATGAAAATACACAACACGTATAGCTAAATTTTCTCTAAAGATCTAAGTCATAGCACGTTTGAGTTCTAGAGCGATAAATAAGCTTCTTAAATCATCTCTGGCAGCTGTATTCATCTCAACATCTGCATACCAAGGACACGTTTGCCTAACACGCCCGCAATGTTCAATGATGAAAATACACAACACGTATAGCTAAATTTTCTCTAAAGATCTAAGTCATGGCACGTTTGAGTTCTAGAGCGATAAATAAGCTTCTTAAATCATCTCTGGCAGCTGTAATGATCTCAACATCTGCATACCAAGGACACGTTTGCCTAACACGCCCGCAATGTTCAATGATGAAAATACACAACACGTATAGCTAAATTTTCTCTAAGATCTAAGTCATAGCACGTCTGAGTTTAGAGTGATAAATAAACTTCTTAAGTCATCTCTGGCAGCTGTATTCATCTCAACATTTGCATACCAAGGACACGTTTGCCTAACACGCCCACAATGTTCAATGATGAAAATACACGTGTTGTTTATTTATATAAATATACAATGATAAATATACAGAACACGTATAGCTACCCTTACCCTAACGAGGCGTAGAAACGAATTTCAGAATACAGTTCAGGATATCCCTTCAGCTCCCACGAACGTTGAAATCCTCGTTAGGCACAAAAGAGAAAAAAAATAATGGAGCTCCGGTCGGTTTTACATGAGAAAGAAAGAAAGAAAGATAACAACGCACTGATACCACGATAACTTTCGAACATCCTGCACAAGAGATAATTTACCGTCAACCGTGTCTGGTGGATTCCGTTGACTATGTAAAGCCTGATAAAGGATTTTCTCGAAATTCCATCGATAGAATGACAATATCTTTACGGATTCTGTTTACAATGTGTTGATTGATTGT
>NW_020871757.1:200000-205000 GCF_003789085.1 Penaeus vannamei
AGGGGAGGGAGGGAGAGGAGGAGAGAGAGAGAGGAGGGGGAGGAGGGAGGGGAGGGGAGGGGAGGGGAGGAGGAGGAGGGAGGGGAGGGAGGGAGGGGAGGGGGAGGGGATGGGAGGGATGGGAGAGAGGGGAAGAGGGGAAGGGGGAGTGGAGGGGGATGGGAGGGAGGGAAGGGGAGGAAGAGGAGGGAGGAGGGTAGAGGAGGGAAGGAGGAGGGAGGGGGGAGAGAGGGGAGAAGGGGAGAGGGGATGGGAGGGAGGGAAGGGGGAGGGAGGAGGAGGAGGGTAGGGGGGGAGAGAGGGGAGAGAGGAGGGAGGGAGAGAGGGAGGGTAAAAGAGGGGAGAGAAAGGGGAGAGGAGGAGGTGGGAGGAGGGAGGTTAAGAGAAGGAAGAGGGTTGTGTGTACGTGTGTATTCGTGTGTGTCTGTGTTCGTGTATGAGTGGGCAGGATTCATACCGAACGAAATGTAACTAAAAACAACAAAGACGAACAAGGAGACACGCGAATATGCGAACGGCCTTTCCTCAACAAACAATTACAGAGGTACAGATAGTCAGATGGATTGATAATTCAATAGATAAACAGAGACACACAATCTCAAACACACATACATATATATATATATATATATATATATATATATATATATATATATATATATATATATATATATATATATATATATATATATATATATATATATATATATATATATATATATATATATATATATATATATATATATATGTGTGTGTGTGTGTGTGTGTGTGTGTGTGTGTGTGTGTGTGTGTGTGTGTGTGTGTGTGTTGTGTGTGTGTGTGTGTGTGTGTGTGTGTGTGTGTGTGCGCGAGCGCGCGCGTGTGTGTGCCTGTAAGTGTGCGCATGTGTGTGCGAATAATATACATACATACAGACAGGCAGACAGACTGCCCATCCAACCGAACACAAAGCCCCCTGGCCATCCCCGCAGCGGAACAGGACGCGAGACGCTACACAGACACAGGAGAACAGGCGAAGTTAAGATGCTAAGGAGAAAGGCCCTCTCTCCCCGCCCGTTTCAATGGGCTGATGAAGAGAAGAGAAACGCCTGTTGATTTTCTGTCCTGCTCTCTCTTTTGATTCTTTCCTCTATCTCGCTGTGTATCTATCTATTTCTGTCTATCTATCTTGATCTCTCTCTCTCTCTGTCTATCTATCTCGTTCTCTCTCTCTCTATCTTTCTATCTATCTCACTCTTTCTATCGACAGAGAGAGAGATAGAGAGGGGAGATACGGTAGACAGAAAAAGAGAAGGGCAGAGAGAAAGAGAGAGAGAGAGAGAGAGAAGCGGGGGGGGGGAGAGAGAGAGAGAGAGAGAGAGAGAGAGAGAGAGAGAGAGAGAGAGAGAACATGAAACATAACTACATTGACTGGTATACACATAATCAGTCGAAGAGCTCGTATCAAAGGACAGCAAAGGAAGACGGAATGATAGGAGACAGATAGGAAGACGAAAAAAAAGGAGCATAGAGGATAAGGAGAAGAAAAACTCGAACAAGAAGCAAAAAAAGAGAATGGAAGAGGACGCATAAGAACAGATAAGAGATAAAAAGACACAGGAACAAGATAACGCACAGGATACAGGAAGATCAAGCACCAGCTCATTCACTCGCACCACATATCACTTACAAATTCGAAACCCCAAGAGTCACCGGTGATATAAAGTGTCGAACGTGTGCTTGCAGAAGAGGCTTAGAATGCATGATCCTTCTACAGTAAGTAGAGCGACGGTAGTTCGGCCCACGAACCACTTTTGGTCTTTAACAACTGGCCAGTTTGTTGGGTGATTAATCATCGGGATTATTCGAAAAGGGGATTTTTTAGGTGTTGTTAGGCGCTCATTGCTGTGTTGCCTGAAGCCCAGAGAACAGCTGATTAAAAGTGAACAGTGTTTTTTAGATAGAGTATTAGGTTTTATGTATATTCCGTGTATATCGGGGTGATAAATGACATGTCGGTCGTCGTAGGTCAGTATCCAGGAAGGGGGAAGGCTCGATCAGTAGCAGCTCGAGGTGTCATGGCTTCTGGTTCTATTTAAAAAAAAAAAAAAAAAAAAAAGGTTTTATTTTGATGACGTCACAAAAGTTAAATGAATTCGAATATGGTCGATCATTTGGTCTCTTCAGTTTTCAAAAAGGATGGAAAATAATTTTAATGGTTATATTTCCATTGGACAATCATCAAAACAGACAGCGTAACACCTCCTCGAGTTGCTTCTGATCTAGCCTTTCCTATCCAGGAAGGAAAAGAAAGTATAATCTCTGTGAATGGCGAGATTCTTAAACACTGAAAACTGATCCCAGTGTTTAAGATAACTGTTTCACTTTATTGCTACCAATTGATATCATTTTCAAGGATATCGTTCTCGTATTCGTATTCATGTGATCACTGTTATTTGAAATCTGTTTACGTACAGACATCTGAAACATTTAGATTCAGAACATAGGGACTAGGTATGCTAAGGCTTTACTGTCGACCTGTTTTTGAAATAAGGGTCTTATATATATATATATATATATATATATATATATATATATATATATATATATATATATATATATATATGCAGACATGTATATGCATATACATATACATACATATATATATATATATATATATATATATATATATATATATATATATATATATATATATATATATATATATATATATATATATATATGTATATATACATATATATATATATATATATATATATATATATATATATATATATATATATAATATGTATATATAATATATATATATATATATATATATATATATATATATATATATATATATATATATATATATATATATATATATATATATATATATATGTATATATATATATATATATATATATATATATATGTGTATATCCTGTGTGTTTGCCTGTCCTACCTTATGATAGTAGTAACAATCACAATGATGAACCGCATTCATGTTGACAAATGTAGAAAAGGTATGAATGAGAATGGATATCTTCACAATACAAGAGATGTACTTGACCGGTTTCGATTCTACCTTCGTCAGAATTACATGTATTTCTGACGGAGGATGAATCGAAACCGGTCAAATGCATCTCTTGTATTGTGAAGATATCCATTTCTCATTTATACCTTTTCTAAATCATAATGATGATAATGTTAGTAAAATGCAGCAATGATAATCCTACCAATGCTCATAATGGCAGTTCAAATTGTTACTATGCTTCGGGCGTCCATACATTCACTTTATATATATATATATATATATTATATATATATATATATATATATATAATTACTTTGACGTTATTCAACCTGATACTTTAACAACGGCGTCTGAAGATATATTCCATGTGACTGAGGAGTTGACGTTGTTTCACAAAGATTTGAATAGGGAGACATTTGACAATATAATTATTAAAGAAGACCAAATACACACACACACATATACACATACACACACACACACACACACACACACACACACACACACACACACACACACACACACACACACACACACACATATAAACACATACACATACACATACATAATCACACACATACATACATAACTGGAATAACTGGGATTCTCATTCTGACCTGTTACTATCATAATCATTAATACTATGATCCTTATTAAAATCAATATCTGTATTATCTGTATTGCTATTGTCGTTGTTTTATCATTATCATCATATCTCCTCTTCGTGACGAGTACAGGTTAAAAAAAAAAAACGTACTAAAGGAAGATGAAGAAGTGAGGGAATAAATAGGTAAAAGAGGGAGAGGGAGAAAGGGAGGAGATTGGGGCAGAAGTAATGCTGATAATGATGATAATGATAACAATGATGATGATTAAGGATATAAAGATACTGATAATAATAATAATGACAATAAAAGTAATAATGATAATAATACAATTAATGATAATAATAACTAATATTATTTAAGCTTATATTATGTTAGCATTATTAGCATCAACATTATTATTATTATCCCTATCATTGCTATTATTATTATTATTATCATTATCAATACCATTGTTATTACAATAATGATAATGATAGTAATAATATTATTAGTTCCAGTAATAACATTGACAGATGTGGAGATGATAATGATAACAAATGATAATAATAATCATAATCATTATTATTATTATTATTATTATTATTATTATTATTATTATTATTATATTATCATTACCATTATTAGTATCATTATTGTTATTATCATCATTATCATCAGTATCTTTAATATTATTATTATGATTATTATCATCATCATCATTATCATTATGATTATAGCTATTAGGATCATCATGATTATAATGACAAAATAATGATGATATCAATAATAGTAATAGTAATATTGATAAAAAAAATCAATAATGATAACATTAACTAAAATGATAATAATAATAGTAATAAAGGTAATACTAATCATGATAAAAATCATAATGATAATAATGATCATAATAACAGTGATAATGTAAATGATGAAGTATAATGATGATAATTATGATAGCAATGATAATAAACGGTAATGAAAATATTGATAATGACACCAATAATAGTAGTGATCGTAATGATAATAGTAATGATAATGATATCAGTCATGATGATAATAATGATAATAACAACAATAATAAAATTAATATCAATAATGACAATGATAATGATGATAACGATAATAGTAATAGTAATGATGATAATGATAATAACAATAATAACAACAATGATAACAATTATAATTGTAATAACATCAATGATAAAAAGAATGGAATGGTCATCTCCATCATAATGGTAATAATTGTAGTGATAATAGTAATAAAAACAATTATGATAATGATAACAGAATTAAGAGAAACATTGTTGACAAAAACAATTTTGATGGGCATAATACAAATAGTAATAAAGGTAATAATAATTGTAATAACAAAGATAGTAATGATAATAGTAGCA
>NW_020871757.1:210000-212500 GCF_003789085.1 Penaeus vannamei
GAGGAAGAAGAAGCAGACACAACAAACGTGCACCCAGCTGTTGACCCAGAGCAGGTGTTAATGGTGACCCCCCCCCCTTCCCTCATTTCCCCCATACCCCAAATGCACTATGGGAAGATTGGCTCACCTTGCGATGGACATTATGGACCCCCCTAGGATACCCCCTTACATACGTGCATGACGTTTCAAACCAGGAAGTAGGCCTAAGGACTTCCGGAAGTAATTACCATAATCGATGATTAAAACCGATCAGTACGACAAAGCACACCTTATGGGTACCCCCCCTCCTCCCCCTCATCTCTAAGACAATAATAAGAATAAGAGAAGGAAGAGAAGAATATGAAACAAACAAACAAACATGCACCCAGCTGACCTAGGCCAAACTATCGATGCAAGAGCAGGTGTTGCAGGTGATTCTGACTACCCTACCCGCCCCCCCTCTCCCCTCCCATATGAGTACTCCTTGAGTGCCCCATTACCTATGTACCTGACGTGTCATAACAGGAGGTAGGATATGGAGGGTGCCCCCCCTCCTCTCAAAAATATTAATAATGGCTACTCATTAGACTTATGATAAACTATTTCGGTTTACTATTCGTCTGAAGAGAAACTCGTGAAGAATTCGAAATGTTCCGCTTATTTGGATATTTTATTGTGGTTGATTTAATTTTCATTTTTGTGTACACGTTGTGTTTGTGCTTGTGTTTGTATATATACATACCGTTCTCAGGTGCACAGAACTCGGTCTCTGTTAAGAAGAGACAAGGAACAGTTTATTAGGAGTCTTGCTGAGGAGGTCGAAGGCCATTTCTTAGTAAATGACCTTCGTCCTGCATACCAAGCCCTGAGAAAACTGAACTCCAAGCCCTCTTCACAGGTGACTGCAGTTCGCTTAGTAGGTGGCAAGATCGTCTCAGATCCTGTTGTGGTGTGGGAGCGTTGGGCTGAGTACTTTGAGCAGTTGTATGAGGTTGACCCTCCAACAGTTAACTTGGATGTGGGTAGTGCCGTGATTCCGCTGCCGGACCCACCCATTAGCGAGGACCCACCCTCCCTAGCTGAGGTTAGGGAGGCGATCTCCAAGCTGAAGAGTGGTAAAGCAGCGGGTATTTGCGGCATCCCAGCTGAACTGTTAAAGGCTGGTGGTGAACCTATGGCGCGGGGATTGCATGCTGTCCTGGCTGCCATCTGGAAGTCCGGTACCGTTCCCTCTGACCTGTTGAGGGGTGTGGTCATCCCTCTCTGGAAGGGGAAGGGGGACCGATGGGATTGCAGCAATCACCGCGGCATCACACTGCTCAGTGTACCAGGCAAGGTTCTTGCCCGCATCCTTCTGAGGCGTATTAGAGACCATCTACTAAGGTATCAGAGGCCAGAGCAATCTGGATTCACTCCTGTTAAGTCCACAATAGACCGTATCCTTGCACTTCGAGTCACTGCAGAGCGCCGTCGTGAGTTCGGACGTGGGCTGCTTGCAGCCTACATCGACGTCAAGAAGGCATTCGATACAGTGCATCGGGAGATCCTGAGACTGAGAGGAATTACAACAAGTATTATTGAACTAATAGCAAACCTATATACTGGTACTGAAAGTGCTGTAAAGTGTGGTGGGGGCCTGTCGAGCTTCTTTCCTGTCAGTTCAGGAGTGAGGCAAGGCTGTGTGCTTGCACCAACACTTTTCAACACTTGCATGGACTGGATACTAGGCAGAGCTACTGTTCAAAGTCATTGTGGAGCAACACTGGGTAATATTAAGGTTACAGACCTTGACTTTGCCGATGATGTTGCTATTCTATCTGAGTCTTTGAAAACTCTAGTGGTGGCTCTCGGTGCATTTAGTAATGAAGCGAAGCCCTTGGGTCTAGAGGTCTCCTGGACCAAGACCAAGATCCAGGACTTTGGGGACTTGCAGCGAGGACATTGAAGTCACAGAGAGCTTTACATACCTTGGTAGTGCAGTTCATAACTCTGGGCTGTCAGACCTGGAAGTCAGCAGACGGATTGGCCTGGCAGCAGGGGTCATGAACTCTCTTGACAAGAGTATTTGGAGGTGCCGGTACCTGTGCAGAAGGACCAAGCTACGGGTTTTCAGGACCCTGATAGTGCCAGTTTTGCTCTACGGTAGTGAAACCTGGACATTATCCAGTGCCCTGGAGTCTCGTCTTGATGCCTTTTGTAATAGGTCCTTGCGCCGGATCATAAGGTACTGTTGGCGGGACCATGTGTCTAACCAACGGCTGCACTGTGAGACTGGCACAGGACCTGTTACCTGCACAATCTGGGTTCGCCAACTCAGGCTATATGGCCACCTGGCTTGCTTTCCACAGGCTGATCCTGCTCATAAGGTTGTCTCTGTAAGAGAAACCCTGGGTGGAGGAGGCCTGGGGGACGACCTAGGAGGTCGTGGCTTGGGCAGATCGATCAAACCTGTCGGGAAGAGCTCGAGATGGGCCGAGTCCCTGCCTGGCAGCTTGCCATGAGGGATCCCAAAAGGTGGACG
>NW_020871757.1:217500-219209 GCF_003789085.1 Penaeus vannamei
GTTTACACAAAAATATAAAGTATGTAAAAGTGTGTAGGTATGTAGACGTGCATACACACAAAAAATGTCCCATAATTCATAGATAGGATAAGCACACGAACAATACAGGTAGACAGACGGACACACACAGCGAAGCCAAAAAGGAGAGGAAATAAAAGCCAAGACCCAAGACGGGCGGTATCTCCGTCCTCCACACGCGAGACAAAAGCCTTCGAAAGCCATATAGAAGAGAGAAAAATGAACCCCCGTTTTCCCAGCTGTTGTACCACGCCACTGTGGCCAGATAAGAGAGTCCCGACACCGTTGCCACCACCTCCCGAAGGCTATCTCACGGGGAAGGGGGAGTCGAGTTTGGTAACTGTGAGGGAGACGAAGAGGTCTAACACGCGCGGCTGGAATTCTGAATGAATGGGGCGTGCGGGCGAGGATCCACGTGTTGCGCCCGTCCATTCATTAAATGAGGGCGCTATGTTTACAAAACGAAAACAGATCAGTTTTTTTGGTTATTGGATTTCTTGTCTTATGATTTCGGTTCAGTGAGTCCAAGCTGGTTGCACGTTTTGGGTCTGCAATTGAAAGTGTGAAGCCAGTTTTTGATCTCATGGGTTTTATAAAATCATTACTTCTTTCATGTTTCTCTTCTTCGTACTAAGAATCATATTGTGTTATTATCTATCTGTCTTTATTCGTTCTTAAAACAACTCATTTTCTTCCTGTTATAAGAATTTGCCAACTCGTTATTTCTGTGTCATTATGATAAGTTTGACTTCATTAGTCTTGATTAGAGATTCATAATTCTGCATACATATTAATTGATCTATTAATATCTTCTTTATAAATCGTTTCTTGTTGTTTAATTAGATTTATCAGTGTTCCTTCTTGTAATCTACGGCATCATTTCAAGATCTTGCATTATGTTATTGCTACAGTTTAAGATCATACCTTTGTACATTTTGTATTGGTTTATGAGAGAGAGAGAGAAGAGAGAAAGAGAGAAGAGAGAGAGAGAGAGAGAGAGCAGAGAGAGAAAGAGAGAGAGAGAGAGAGAGAAGAGAAGAGAGAGAGAGAGAGAGAGAGATGAGGAGAGAGAGAGAGAAAGAGAGAGAGAGAGAGAAGAGGAGAGAAAGAGAGGAGAGAGAGAGATAGAAAAAGAGAAAGAGAGGAGAGAGAGAGAGAGAGAGGAGATAGAGAAAGAGAGAGAGAGAGAGTTATACACATCACGATTCATTTGATTTAAGTCTCAATTAAATCAAAGAGAGGAGAGAGAGAGAGAAAGAGAGGAGAGAGAGAGAGAGAAAGAGAGAGAGAGAAAGAGAGAGAAAGAGGAGAGAGAGAGAGAGAAAGAGAGGAGAAGAGAGAGAGAGACAGAGGAGAGAGAGAGAGAAGTTTATACACATTCATCATGATTCATTTTGATTTAAGTCTCAATTTCATCACAATCCGCGTGATAATAAGTCTATTTCCTCTAAACTTTTTATTCTGAAGATGGGCGTGGCTTCACCCGACACTGCTGATTTGGTTTAGATAAAAATGTTCATCACAAATCAAGTTTTAAATGTCATTGCATATCACCTCTTCCCAATTGAAATATTTACTGCTCATTTAGAGACGGACGTACAAGTATATACGTAATGCGTGTGTATATAAACACAAACACACACTCACATATATACATACACACTCACACACACACACACGCACACATTACA
>NW_020871757.1:220552-223052 GCF_003789085.1 Penaeus vannamei
GGAGAGAGAGAGAAAGAAGGAGAGAAGAGAGAGAGAGAGAGAGAGAGAGAGAGAGAGAGAGAGAGAGGAGAAAGAGAGAGAGGAGAGAGCAGAGAAAGAGAGATGCGAGACGGAGGATGAGGAGGCGGAGGAGCGAAGCGAGAGGCCGATCGATGGGAGGAGAGAGACGAGAGAGAAAGAGAGAGAGAGACGAGAGACGAGAGACAGATGGAGAGGAGAGAGAGAGAGAAGAGCAGAGGAGAGAGAGAGAGAGGAGAGGGGAAGGGGGAGGGGGGCGGGGAGGGGGGTCGATGAAGAGAGAGAGAGAGAGAGAGAAGCAGAGAGAGAGAGATCGAGATCCAGAGAGAGAGAGAAGGAGAGAGAGAGGAGAGAGAGAGATAGGATGTCCTTATCATTTTTTTTTTTTTTTTACTTTACCACTCACGTTCTCTTTTCATTTAAGAAATTTAAAAAAAACATTGGTGATGTCACTTTATTTATAAAATAGTAACAACAATAATAATGTATGATAATAATAAGCGATGTTGATAGTTAATAATCATAGCTAATAACCAATGACAAGGATAATGATAATAATAATAAGGATAGTAATTAATCAATACGGGAGTAATAATATGGGTGATTAATAATGCATAATGATAATAATAATAAGATAATGATAAAGAGAATAATAATTAAAGATAAGAGATATAATGGAAGATAATGATAATAATAATAAAGATAATGCATAATAATAACTAAAGATAATAATAAAGATAATGATAATAATAAATAAAGATAATGATAAAGATAATGATAATCAATTAATTTAGATAATGATAATGATAAATACTGATCATAATATTTAATAATGCATATATGTAAGGTAAGAACGATAATAACACACCTTTAAAAACCTTGTGTGTTTATCTCTCTCATTTTTAAAAGGAAAATCTATTGGTGCAGTCCTCTCTCGACTCGCCTGGAGGACGCGAGAGAAAGCTCCTGCGGGCGGTTCAGGCAGAGCAACTGAAGCGGGACGTGTCATGAGGAGGAGGAAAGGAGGCGGGGGGGGAGGAAGGTGGGGGAGGGGGATGGAGGAGGAAGGAGGAGGAAGGAGGAAGAAGAGGAAGGAAAGGAAGGTGGGGAAGGTGGAGGAAGGGCAGGGAAGGGGGAGGGGGGGAGGGGGGAGGAGGAGGGGAGGGGGGAAGGGAGGAGGGGGAGGGAGGAGGAGGGGTAGGGGGGGAAGGAAGGAGAAGGGGGGAGGAGGAGGGGGGAAGGGAGGGAGGGGGAGAGGAAGGGAGAGGAAGGTGGGAGAGGAGGAGGAGGGGGAAGGAGGAGGAGGGGGGAGGGAGGAGGAGGGAGGAGGAAGGGGGGAAAGGGGGGGAAGGGAGGAGGAGGGGGTAGGGGGGAAGGGAGGAGGAAGGGAGGAGGATGGTGGAGGAGGGAGGGAGGAGGGGAAAGGGAAAAAAAGAAGGGGAAGGGAGGGGAAGCAAAGAGAAGAGAGGAAAGGGGAGGATGGGAGGGAATTGAAACAAAGGAGGGAAATGAAAGCAAAGGGAAGACTAAGGGGAACAGGGGGTAGGGAGGGAGGAGGAAGAGGAAGGGAAGCAGGGGGTAGGGGAGGGGGGAAGGGAACTGGAGAGGGTGGGAAGCAGTTTTCTATCTATCTATCTATCTATTTATCTATCTACCTCCCTACCTCCCTATCTACCTCCCTATCTATCTATCTATCTATCTATTTATCTATCTACCTCCCTATCTATCTATCTATCTATCTCGTCAAATAAAGTCACATATCATTTAACCTTCCGAAGTTATATAACTTTATCTTTGGCACCTTATATTATGATATTTATTTTTCTCATTTTTATTTTCGTTCATATATCCCATTTTATTAATTTACTTATTCATCTATTTATCTTTATTTATGTATTTATTTAATTTTACGTCATTATCCTATTTTATCCATTTATATATTAATTTATCTATTAATCTTTATTTATTTATCTATTTATTTAATTTTACGCCATTAAGCTGACTTAAGCTGATTAATTAATTGACTAATTAATGATTAATTAAGCTGATTTATTCATTTATTTATTCATTCATCTATTTATCTTTATTCATTTATCTATGTATTTTATTTTACGTTATTAAGCTGACATTGTGGCGTGTGTTATATTACTGTGATCTTTTGGCAGTGAAAGAGGCGGGGCATATGTGGTGACGTCACGACTGGTGGGCGGGGCGTGGCTTAGGAAGCAGGTGTGAAGTGGTCTTTTATAGTCAAGTATCTAAATCTCTCTTTGGCTCTGTCTTTCTGTTTTGCTCTCAATCTCTCTCTTCCTTTCTCTTTCTCTCTCAATCTCGCTCTGCTCTTCTCTCTCTATCTCTCTCTGTCTCTCTCTGTCTGTCTCTTCTCTCTCTCTGTTTCTCTTCTCTCTCTCTCTCTCTATCTATCTATCTATCTATCTCTCTTTCTTCTCTCTCTCTCTCTCTCTTCTCTCTCTCTCTCTCT
>NW_020871757.1:235552-237726 GCF_003789085.1 Penaeus vannamei
TGTTTCATTCTCATTTGTGCTTGTGAGTTTCATTCTCTGTTGTGCTTGTGAGTTTCATTCTCTTTGCGCTTGTGTGTTTCATTCTTTTTGCGCTTGTGTGTTTCATTCTCTTTGCGCTTGTGTGTGTCATTCTCTCTTGTTGCTTGTGAGTTTTTTTCTTTTTTGCGCTTGTGAGTTTCCATTCTCTTTTGTGCTTGTTTGTGTTTTCATTCTTTTTGCGCTTGTGTGTTTCATTCTCTTTGTGCTTGTGAGTTTCATTCTCTTTGTGCTTGTGAGTTTCATTCTCTTTGCGCTTGTGAGTTTCATTAGCTTGTCATTCTCTTTGTGCTTGTGAGTTTCATTCTCTTTGTGCTTGTGAGTTTCATTCTTTTTGCGCTTGTGTGCTTGTGAGTTTCATTTCTCTTTGTGCTTGTGAGTTTCATTCTCTTTGTGAGTTTCATTCTCTTTGTTTCATTCTCTTTGTGCTTTGTGAGTTTCATTCTCTTTGTGCTTGTTGCGTTTTCATTTTTTGCGCTTGTGAGTTTCATTCTCTTTGTGCTTGTGTGTTTCATTCTTTTTGCGCTTGTGGTTCATTCCTCTTTGTGCTTGTGAGTTTCATTCTTTTGGCTTGTGAGTTTCATTCTCTTTGTGCTTGTGTGTTTCATTCTTTTTGCGCTGTGTTTCATTCTCTTTGTGCTTGTGTGGTTTTCATTTCTTTGTGCTTGTGAGTTTCATTCTCTTTGTGCTTGTGAGTTTCATTCTCTTTGTCTTGCATTCTCTTTGTGCTTGTGAGTTTCATTCTCTTTGTGCTTTGTGAGTTTCATTCTCTTGTGCTTGTGAGTTTCATTCTTTTTGCGCTTGTGTGTTTCATTCTCTTTGTGCTTGTGAGTTTTCATTCTCTTTGTGCTTGTGAGTTTCATTCTTTTTGCGCTTGTGAGTTCTCATTCTCTTTGTGCTTGTGTGTTTTCATTTCTTTTTGCGCTTGTGTGTTCATTCTCTTTGTGCTTGTGATTTCATTCTCTTTGTGCTTGTGAGTGCGCTTTGTGAGTTTCATTCTCTTGTGCTTGTGAGTTTTCATTCCTCTTTGTGCTTGTGAGTGAGTTTCATTCTCTTTGTGCGTGAGTTTCATTCTTTTTTGCGCTTGTGTGTTTCATTCTCTTTGTGCTTGTGAGTTTCATTCTCTTTCTTTGTGAGTTTCTTCTTTTTTGGCGCTTGTGTGTTTCATTCTCTTTGTGCTTGTGAGTTTCATTCTCTTTTGCTTGTGAGTTTCATTCCTTTTGTGTTGTTTCATTCTTTTTGCGCTTGTGATTGTTGTGAGTTTCATTCTCTTTGTGCTTGTGAGTTTCATTCTCTTTGTGCTTGTGAGTTTCATTCTCTTGTGCTTGTTTTCAATTCTCTTTGTGCTTGTGAGTTTCATTTCTTTTTGCGCTTGTGTGTTTTCATTCTTCTTGTGCTTGTGAGTTTCATTCTCTTTGTGCTTGTGAGTTTCATTCTTTTTGCGCTTGTGAGTTTTCATTCTCTTTGTGCATTCTTTTTGCGCTTGTGTTTTTCATTCTCTTTGTGCTTGTGAGTGCTTGTGAGTTTCATTCTCTTGTTGTGAGTTGTGCTTGTGAGTTTCATTCTCTTTGTGCTTGTGAGTTTCATTCTCTTTGTGCTTGTGAGTTTCATTCTTTTGTGCTTGTGAGTTTCATTCTTTTTGCGCTTGTGTGTTTTCATTCTCTTTGTGCTTGGTGAGTTTCATTCTCTTTGTCTTGTGAGTTTTTCATTCTTTTTGCGCTTTGTGTGTTTTCATTCTCTTTGTGCTTGTGAGTGTTCATTCTCTTTGTGCTTGTGAGTTTCATTCTCTTTGTGCTTGTGAGTTTCTTTATTCTTCTGTGCTTGTGAGTTTTCATTCTTTTTTGCGCTTGTGTGTTTCATTCTTCTTTGTGCTTGTGTGTTTTCATTCTCTTTGTGCTTGTGAGTTTCATTCTTTTTGCGCTTGTGAGTTTCATTCTCTTTTGTGCTTGTGATTTCATTCTTTTGTTGTTGTTTCATTCTCTTTGTGCTTGTGAGTTTCATTCTCTTTGTGCTTTTGAGTTTCATTCTCTTTGCGCTTGTGAGTTTCCATTCTCTTTGTGCTTGTGAGTTCATTCTCTTTGTGCTTGTGAGTTTCATTCTCTTTGGCTTGTGTGTTTCTTCTTTTTTGCGCTTGTGTT
>NW_020871757.1:257808-265308 GCF_003789085.1 Penaeus vannamei
TTCTCCTTAACTCCTATTTTTTTTATCCTCCTTCTTTCCTTCCTCCCCCCTACTTTAAACCATTTTTCTCCCTACTCCCTCCCTTTTTCTCCCTTCCCTCATTCCTCCCTTTCCCTTTTACTTCATCCTTTTCCTCCCTTTCTCTTCCTTTTTCTCCTTCCCCATCCTCCTCCATTTTCTGCCCCACCCCCTCATCCTTCCTTCCCCCTCACTACATTCACCCTTTTCCTCCGGCCCTCCTTTTTCTTCCCCCCACCCTCATTCTTCCTTCCCTCACTCACCCTTTCATCTTCCTCCTTTTTTCTTCCTCCCTCCTCCTCCCCTTCTTCCTTCTCCCTCCTCCTTTTTCTCTCCTCCTTCACTACATCACCCTTTTTTCTCCTTCCTCCATTTCTCTTCCTCCCTCCTCCCTTTCTCTCCTCCTCTCCCTTTTTCTACTTCACCTTTTTCCCTCCCTCACTCACCCTTTCTCCCTCCCTCCCTCCTTTTTTCTTCTCCTTCCCTTCCTTCCCTCCTCCTCCCCTTTCTCTGTGTCTCCTCCTTCTCGTCCTCCCTTTTTTCTCTCTCCCTCCCTGCCTTTTTCTCCTCCCTCTCCCTTTCTCTTCCCTCCCTCCCCTTCTTTTTTCCTCCTCCCTCCTCCTCCCTTTTTCTTCCCCCTCCCTCCTCCTTTCTCTCTCCCTCCCTCCCTCCTCACTCCTCTCCCTTTTTCTCCCTCCCTCCTCCCCCTTTTTCTTCCCTCCTCTCCTCCCCTTTCTCCTCCTCCTCCTCCCTCATTCCTTCCTTCCCCCCTCACTTTACCCCTTTTCTCCCTCCCTCTACCTTTTCTCCTCCCTTTTTCTCCCTCCTCCCCTCATCCCGAACTCGCACCCTCAACAACCTCATTATAAGCAACAGGCAACCCTCATTCAAGGCATAAACATCTTCACACATTAACAACCTTATTTCACCCGACGAGCATTCAAGATTTGACGAAGACAGTGTTATAAACCCGCCGAGCTTTTACACTTCTCGACTTCCAAAATATTTGCATAAGTGATGATGAAATTATGTAGTCAGATTGAATAGCCTCATTTTTTTTTTCTCTCTCTCTCTCTCCTCTCGATTCTTATCATCTTCTTTTTTTCATTATTTTCTCTTTTTTTTTTCTATTCCCGGACGGGCGATGGAATAAGCGCTGTAAGGGTCACGTTGCCTAGTATTTGTGAGGGATTTTCGACCATACAGGTAGCTTGTAAAACCGCTGACGGTATCCTGTGTTTTATAATTTAAGACGTTTAGAATGATTCATGAAACAGTTCAGGATCTTAAACAATCTTGGGAAAAATAGGCTGATGATTTAATAACTGGACGCAATATTCTAGGCCATAAAGTTATTTATTTAGTAAACTGTTGGTCTCTCTCTCTCTCTCTCTCTCTCTCTCTCTCTCTCTCTCTCTCTCTCTCTCTCTCTCTCTCTCTCTCTCTCTCTCTCTCTCTCTCTATCATCTCTCTCTCTCTCCTCTCTCTCTCTCTCTCTCTCTCTCTCTCTCTCTCTCTCTCTCTCTCTCTCTCTCTCTCTCTCTCTCTCTCTCTCTCACTCTCTCTCTCTCACTCTCTCTCTCTCTCTCTCTCACTCACTCACCTCACTCCTCTCTTTTTTTTCTTCCCTACAATGAGCAGTGACTAGGGAAAAAAATACAGGAGCATAAAATCAACAACAACAAAAATAAAAAAGTAAAAAAAAAGGAAAAAAACAAAATTCTGAAAAATAATCTTTTCAGACTTGTCGCTTAAGACCGACAAGAACCCAGATATGAGGTACAACGTATCTATTAACCTTATAACCGCGGTAGCCTTTAAGATGCAAGGGAATTAGGTCTAAGATTCCCTTTTTTTCTCTCTCTTTCTATTTGTAAATCTGTCTATCTGTCTGTCTGTCTATCTATTTATTTGTCTATCAGTTTATCTGTCTATCGGCTGATGTTTCTATCTTCGTTGATGTTTTCTATCTATCTATTTGTACCTTTATTTTTCTTTCTCTCTCTAAATATATTCGTTCCCCCCCCCCTGTCTCTCTCTCTCTCTCTTCTCTCTCTCTCTCTTCTCTCTCTCTTCTCTCTCTCTCTCTCTCTCTCTCTCTCTCTCTCTCTCTCTCTCTCTTCTCTCTCTTTCTCTCTCTCTCTCTCTCCTCTCGCTCTCTGTGTGTGTTTCTGTGTGTGTGTGTGTGTGTGTGTTTCTGTAGTGTGTGTATATGTGTGTGCGGTGTTAGTTTGAGTGAAGTATGTGTATAGTATATAAGGATATATTATATATATAATATATATGTTCGTATATATATGCATGTAATACACGTATGTATCATGCACGTATGTATGCATGTTATGTAACATGAATGTCATATACGTATGTGCATATGTATGCATTAAGGATGTATTATATATGTTATGTATATGTATGTATGTGTAAAAAATAAAGTTCTAAATACGATCTTAAGCGCATCCGCCCAATAAGGTCAGATTGCCGTAGTCAGCCCACTCATCTTGAACCGTAACCGCACAACCTCATAAAGAAACGGAGCTGCCAATATGACACATGGATGTTTTGGCCACGCCCCTCGGACCGGACCTACGACCCCCCCCCCCCCCATCCCCCTACCCTTTCCCCATTCAAACTTCTTCTCTCTCTTCTCCTTCTCCTTCCATCTCCTTGCCTCTCTTCTCCCTCCCGCTCTCTCCACCATCTTTATTCTCTTTGTGATTTCTCTGTTCTCCTCTCTATTTTCATATCCTTCAAAATTACAAAATCATTAAAAAATCTATAGTACATAATCAAGAATGTTTATACAATTAGATTCATATCACAATGATTATTACAATGATTGTATAAACATTTCTTATCATGTACTATAGAATTTTGTGTGATTTTGCTTATTTCATAATTATCTCCTATATCATATATGTATACACTAGTCAATTATAGTGTTTGACTCTGTTTTATGGTTTGATATTTGTACTATTAGACTGTCGAATTCCAAATAAGGTTAGCTCTCATTTTTACTATTAATTGTACTATAAAATAATTACTGTAATTTCATTTAGTATTGAATTGTAATTAACAATAAGGTTACTAATGTTTGACGTAATTTTGTATACATTTATGATGGTTTGTTATTTACAGTTTTTGTCTCACTGAAGATGGAAAAAGTCAACCCAAAACGTTTAATTCCTATTTTTACAAAATTGAATTGAAAAAGCTCATCGATTATTTGTCTAAGTGTCCGTGTGTGTGTGTGTGTATATATGTGTGTGTATATGTATTTGTGTGTGTGTGTGTCTGTGTGTGCGTATACATAGATAGATAGATAAATAGATAGATAGATAGATAGATGTATATATCTACATATATAAATATACACATGTATGTATATATATATATGGCCCTTCCCCCTCTCTCTTCCTTTGCCCCCTCCCCCTCCCCCCCCCTTCTGCTCAGGAATCTATCGGCCAACCGGCGTCCAATACATCACTTATATCCTGTGTGTTCTTCACGAAGAGGTTTCCGGATATAATTAAACCTTTTTCTTTTTTGTCTCTTATGATTTGTGATAATGATGATAATTGCAGAAATGGCAACAGGACTGATTGTAATGAGGATAATGAGGATATAGTAGGTAATACTGATAATAATTAAAATCAGTATGATTATTGATATACAATGATCGTGATAATGTTGATAAGAACATCAATAAAAACAAAAAGCAAATGATAGTAATACAGATATTGGTAACAGAAACTATGATTATAGCAATAATGGATACAGGGAGAGAAGAGGGGGCAGAAAAAGAGAAAGAGAGAAAGAGAGAGAGAGAAGAAGAGAGAGTGAGAAAGAGAGAGAGAGACAGAGACAGAGACAGAGACAGCAGACCAACCAAAAACAGGGAGACAGCCAGACTAACAGACAAATAAAGAGACAGACAGAGAGAGGGAGAGAGAAAAAAAGAGAGATAGAGATAGATAGATAGACTAGACAAACAGAGAGAGAGAGAGAGAGAGAGAGAGAGAGAGAGAGAGACTAGACAACAGAGAGAGAGAGAGATAGAGATAGATAGAAGGACAGATAGAGAGAGAGAGAGAGAGAGAACCCGCCCCTCGCCGCTCAGGCCAAGAGCTCCCCCATTTGTCTAGCAATGGGGGACTGGAGCCGTGTATCTGGCAGGGCGTTCACACTCTCGCCTTAAAGAGAGATCCTTGGCTACCCTGATCGTTATGCTGCCTTGGCGGTGGTGCTGACCTTATGCTGACGACGGCTGACCTTTCCGCTTCTCATTATTAGTCGGGGTTTCGTCGTTTCTCCTTCCTATCTCCCGTCTTTCGTGGGGGGGTTTTGTCTTTTATCTCTTTTTGTTTGGGTTGTCTCGCTCTTTCTTTCGTTTTTCTTTTTTTCTCTATTTATTTTTACCTCTCTGTCGGTCTGTATATTCTCTCTCTCTCTCTCTCTCTCTCTCTCTCTCTCTCTCTCTCTCTCTCTCTCTCTCTCTCTCTCTCTCTCTCTCCTCTCTCTCTCTCTCTCTCTCTCTCTCTCTCTCTCTCTCTCTCTCTCTCTCTCTCTCTCTCTCTCTCTCTCTCCTCTCTCTCTCTCTCTCTCTCTCTCTCTCTCTCTCTCTCTCTCTCTCTCTCTCTCTCTCTCACTCTCTCTCTCTCTCTCTCTCTCCCTCTCTCTATCCCTCTCCCTCTCCCTCTCTCTCTCTCTCTCTCTCTCTCTCTCTCTCTCTCCTCTCTCTCTCTGTCTCTCTCTCTCTCTCTCTCTCTCTCTCTCTCTCTCTCTCTCTCTCTATCTATCTATCCTATCTATCTCTATCTATTATCTCTCTGTTTTGTAGTGATTGTGTCTTTTTGACATATTAATGATCAACGGATAAATCGCATGGTAAAAAGGGACACTGGAAGTATGAAGTAACAATAACTACATGGGGTCTTAAGTACACATGTACAAGCACACACACATAACACACACACCAAAGAAAACATATATAACACGCACAGACACATACACACAAAAGTAAACCCACACAACCCACACACACACACAAGTAAACACACACAAAAAAAAAACACACACACACACACACACACACACATACACACACACACACACAGGTTGTCAGTGCGTAATATATAGCGATCCAATTCTGAAAGAGAAATTATATCATATAAATACATATTATTATAATCAAAGGAAAACTTACACTCTTCGGTTCGTCACATCTATTAATGTTTTGATATATTTCTTTATAATTTTGGGAGAGAGAGGGAGGGAGGGAGGAAGGAGGAAGGGGGAGGGAGGAAATGAGGGAGGGAGGAGGAGAGGGGGAGAGAAAGATAAAGATAGAGATAGGATAGATAGATAGATAGATAGACAGACAGACAGACAGATAGATAGATAGATGAAAAGAGAGAGAGAGAGAGAGAGAGATAAAGATAGAGATAGATAAATAGGTAGAAAATAGACAAATAGATAGTTAGTAATAGATAAATAGAGAGAGAGAGAGTAGAAGAGAGCAAGATAAGATAAGATAGATAGATGGATACAAATATATATATAATATATATATATATAATATATATATATAATATATATATACATATATATATATATATATATATATATATATATATATATATATATATATATATAGAGAGAGAGAGAGAGAGAGAGAGAGAGAGAGAGAGAGAGAGAGAGAGAGAGAGAGAGAGAGAGAGAGAGAGAGAGAGAGAGAGAGAGAGAGAGAGAGAGAGAGAGAGAGAGAGAGAGAGATAATCAATTAACAGTGTCCATTAGCAAGTAAATAAACAGCTAAAAGAATGTGTAGAGATAATGATATGCAAAATGAATACCTCTTACACAATACTAGGGTCATCAGTCATCATCATATAAAAAAAAAGATCTTTCATCTTACCCCCTTCTCATCACTTAGCTTCACTCCATATTTTTCTCCCCTGTCTTCTCCTTTTTGTTTCTTCTACTTCGCTCTAATTCCTCCTCTCTCATCTTCTTCCCTTCACCTCTCGTTATCTTTCCTTCCCTTACTCTTCTTCTTCTCTCTCTTCTCCTCATTTCTTATCTCTTACTCTCAGCTTTTCTCTCTCCTTCTTTCCTCTCCCTCCTCCTCCTTCTCTCCCTTTTCTCTTCCTACTTCCTTCACATTCCTTTTCTTCCTCCTTTTCCTTTTTTCTTTTCATTTAACTACAATTTTGCTATGGGTTTTCTATGTTGAATTATTTTCATTATTTTCAGTTTTCTTGTAGGTAATAAAAGTAGATATATCAATGACAGGTTTTGAATCAATTAGTTTTTTTTTTTTTTTTTCTTTTTTAGTCTAAGGACCTGTACTGTTATTTTTTTATTGCATATAAATGACAGTACATTGACAAGATCAATAAAGTTGTTCGTAACAGTATCTCTACACCCCCCTCCCCCTTCCGTCCACACATCCCTCCCCCTTTCCCCTTTCCTAGACATCACTCTCACTTCCTCTTCCCTCCACATCCCTCACCCTCACATCCCTCCCCCTCCTCCCTTTCCCCTTTCCACGTCCCCCTCCCCCTCCCCTTCCTCTCCACACCACACGCCCCTTCCACACCCCTTCCCCTCACCCCTCTGCCTCTTAAAAAAAGTCCAATACAGCTAACGTCACCTGCCTTGTAGAGTCAAGGTTATTAATTAGCATTACCCCCCTCCCCTATCCTTCCCCCCCCCCCTTCCTCCTTTTTTTAACTTGTTAACTTCTCTCCTTCTCCCACTTTTGCTTCTTTCCTCTTCCTCACCTCCTCTTCTCTTCTCTCTCTTCTCCCTCTTCCTTCTCCTCTTCCTCCTCCTCCTATTAACCTCTCAGATATCCTCACCCTTTGCCACTTCCTCCCCTTTCCTTCCCTTCCCCATATCCTCCCTTTCTCTTCCTCATCCCTCTTCTCTCTCTTTCCCTCCCCCCCTTCCTTCTCCTCTCCTTCTTCTCCTCCTCTTATCCTCTCAGACATCCTCACCCTTTGCCACTTCCTCACCCTCTTCTTCCCCTTCCCCATATCCTCCCCTTCTCATCCTTATCCTTTCTTCCTCCCTCGTCCTGTCCCTCCCTCGTATCCTCCCACCTCCTCTCCTCTCTTACTTCCATCTTCCTTCCTATTCCTTCCCCTACTTTCCCCACATTTCCTTCCCTTCCCCATCTATCCTCCCCACCTCCCATCCTCCCTTTCCTTTCCACCCTCCCTCCTATCCCATCCCTCCTCCCTCATTTCCCCCTCCGCATCCCTCCCCCCTCATCCTCCCAGCCTCCTTCTTCCCATCCCTCCCCCTACATCCCCCCCCCCTTCGCATCCCCTCCCCCTACATCCCTCCCTCCTCCCCCTCCCCATCCCTCCCTCCCCCATCCTCCTTCCTCCCAGACCACATTCCGCTTCGTGTCATGCGCCAGGCAGACCCGTCATGAGTTTCTCGCTGACCTGCAGACGTAGAGGTAATTAATTC
>NW_020871757.1:270308-275308 GCF_003789085.1 Penaeus vannamei
ACAATTATAATGATAATAATAATAATGATAACAATAACAATAACGATAATAGTAATTATAATGATAACGTTAACAATGATGATGATGGGTAAATTTGCTGTATATTTGTTATTGTTGATGCAACTGTCCATTTATGTTCGTGTGTGTGTGTGTGTGTGTGTGTGTGTGTGTGTGTGTGTGGGTGTGTGGGTGTGATTATGTGCGTGTGTGAACCGTATTCATGTTGAAAAATGTAGAAATGGTATGAATGAGAATGAATATCTCCACAATACAAGAGATGTATTTCTGACGAAGATAAAATCGAAACCGGCCAAATACATCTATATTGCGAAGATATTCATTCTCATTCATACCTTTTCTGTGCTTGTGTGTCTTTTATTTACATCTATATCTCTGAATTCTTAGCATCAGATATATAAATAAATCTTAACCCATACAACATACGAGACTACAACTTTTCATTGCAAGCTACGGTTTAGGATTACAGTTGACAACATAACACAGCATACGAGGCGGAACTAACAATTACCCTTGGCAGCCATACACCCTTATCATAAAGCCGATGATGACAGCAATAAACCGTGCCAAACAGTGCCAATGAGTGCCAATAAACAACAGACGAAAGAAAGAGAAATTTAAATCGATAATATACAACCCAACACCGCCAAAAAAAAAAAGTATACACACATACCTATAGACATATAGACCCATTCCGAAGCATACATGTGCATTTATACCTGCATTATATACGTGCATATGAAATTCGGAGAGTTCTCGACTATGCGAAAGCTATAATGAGCTCGACTAGCTTTAAGAGAAAATGTAAACTGCCTCATTATATCGTTTTGGGAAATTTACGTTTTATGGGCAGTAAAAGGCGGAGTTAACCATGATTACTTGGAGTATCTTGGGACCTTTCTTCCTCTCCCTTGAAGGCTACTTCGAGAAGCTTCCTTTCTTCTTCGGGGGTCGGGGAGGAAGAAAAGACAGGGGGGGGGGAGGATGGGAAGGGGTTGAGGATAGGGGGGAGTGATGTTTGGTGGGGGGGGGAGGAAAGAAGGGGGTGGGGGAAGGATGCGGAAGGGGTGAGGATGGGGGGAGAGATGTTTGGTGGGGGGGGGGGGAGGAGGAGTGGGAATGGGGAAGGTTTAGTGGGAAGTAGGATTTTTCTTCGGGAAGGAGTGGGAGGTCGGGGGAAAAGGACTGGGAGGGAGGAGGAGGATGGGATGATGGGGTTAATGAAGGGGAGAGGGATGGGGAAAGGGTTGCGGAAAGAGGGAAGGGGAAGGTTTTTCTCTTCTTCTGTTCTCTTTATTTTTCTTTTTTCTTCTTTCTCCTCTTCTCTGGTCGGGGTTCTCTCTCTCTCTCTCTCTCTCTCTGCTCTCTTCTCTCTCTCTCTCTCTCTCTCTCTCTCTCTCCTCTCTCTTTCCTTCTTTCTCTCCCGGATAGGGGAGGGGGTTGAGGAAAAGGGGGGGAGGGAGGGAAAGAGGTGGGGAAGGGGTCGAGCGGAGTTGAGGGCTGCGAGTGTTTGGGTGTGGGAGTAGAAGATGGGGAAATGGGCGAGTTGGGAGGAGTGGAGAGTTGTTGGATAGGAAATGTAGTGGATGAGAGAGGAAAAGCAGTGGGAGTAAGAATGGAGAAATGAGTGGGGAGGGGTTGAGAAAGATGGGGAAAGAAGTGTAATAGGGATGGGAAATAGGTTAGAGAGGAATGTGAGTAAGGATGGGAAAGTGGTAAGGTGGAGTTGGGGCTAATAGGAAAGAAATGGGAGGAACCATTGGAGGTTTGGAGTGGAAATGGGGGGGGCGAGAAAAGGGTTATAATAAAGGTAAAGAGAGGGATTAGGGGCTGGGAGTTGGGGTGCAAGAGGGGGAGTGGGAAATCCAGTGGGTTGGAGTGAGATGGAGTGGACTGGAATAGTATGAGGGTTGGATGTGGATTTGGGTGTGGGTGAAGTGAGAAGAGTGATAAGAATTAGGGGATAAGGGTTTAGAGTGGATTGGCAGTTTGAGTGGTGGATATAAGACGGAGGAGTGGGGGTTTAAGAGAGTGTTGCTAAATGCTTGTGTGTTGTGTTTGTGTGTGTGTTTTTGTGTGTGTGTGTTTGTGTGTTTGTGTGTTGTGTTTGTTTCCTTTTATGAGTGTGTTTGTGTGTACGTGTGTGTCGTTGTGTTTTGTGTGGATACGTATGTTGTGTATCTATGTGTGTAAATAATATGATAAAAAGAAAAGTGAGAAATATCAAAATCAAAATTCGAAATCCTTTGAAATGTTTGAAACGTAGGAGTTTAAACACAATAGAAAGACATAAAAAACATGAAAAATCTTTCCAAAGGCTGAGTACAGGGTAGGCGATAAAACGGAGGAAGAGAAGAATGATGAAAGAGGAGGAGAGAGGGAGGAGGAGATGAAGCAAGAAAAAAAAGAAGGAAGCGGAGGAGGAGGAGAAAAGAAAGAAGGAGGAAGGGAGGGGAGGAGGATTAAAAAACAAGGAAGAAAGTAAAGGGAAGAAAAATAGTAGAGAAGATTAAGAATAAAGTTAGAGAAGAAAGAACAAAGAAAAAAACAACAACAAAGAAACTTACAACAAACAAATAAAACCATAAAAAAAGCCAAAGAGATTAAAAGAGACGGAAAAGAGAACCAGGAAGAAGAATAGACGAAGAACGAAAGGATAAAGAGACGGAAAAGAGAGAGAGAGAGAGAGAAGAGAGAGACGAGAGGAGAGAGAGAGAGAGAGAGAGAGAGAGAGAGAGAGAGAGAGAGAGAGAGAGAGAGAGAGAGAGAGAGAGAGAGAGAGAGAGAGAGAGAGAGAGAGAGAGAGAGAGAGAGAGAGAGAGAGAGAGAGAGAGAGAGAGAGAGAGAGAGAGAGAGAGAGAGAGAAGAGCAAAGATTTCCGCTCGCCAGGACCCTGAGCTCTCTGACCTTCGCTCGAGACGAAATAATTCGACAGGTCATCCATATCTTCGGTCGCTCTCCCTTTCTCCTTCTCGAGCGTCCGTTATTTTCTCTCTGTCTGTCTGTCTTTCTATTTTTCTCTTTCTCTCTCTTTTTCTGTTTTTCTCTCTCTTTCTCTCTCTTTTTCTCTTTCTTTCTCTTTCTGTTTCTCTCTTTTTCTATTTTTTTCTCTCTCTGTATTCTTTCTCATTTCTTCTCTCTCATCTTCTCTCTCTCTCTCTCTCTCTCTCTCTCTCTCTCTCTCTCTCTCTCTCTCTCTCTCTCTCTCTCTCTCTCTCTCTCTCTCTCTCTCTCTCTCGCTCTCTCTCTCTCTCTCTCTCTCTCTCTCTCTCTCCTCACACACACACACACACACACACACACACACACACACACACACACACACACACACACACACACACACATATATATATATATATAATATATATATATATATATATATATATATATATATATATATATATATGTATGTATGTATGTATATGTATATGTGTGTGTGTCAATCTATTCACCTGATAAAGATAAACACCAATAACATTTCTGCCTTTCTAAAATCACTCAAAATAACAAGACCAAGTCCCCATTTTTTTACATCTGTCACAACACATACCCGTCTCAGTCCTTCGTATCCAGACCGTTGTTTGTAGCTCATTATTACCTCAATAGAGCTGCTTATTTGTCCACCATTCAGTCTATCCATTGATCGGTCAGTCAGTTTATCTATCTACCTACCAGATTATCTACCTATCTATATATATACTTACCTGCTTATCTACCTACCTATATATCGACTTACCTGCTTATCTACCTACCTATCTATCTATTTAACTGCTTATCTACCGACCTGCTTATCTGCCTACCTATCTATCTACCTATCTTTTTCTCTACTTGCCTGCTTATCTACCTAACTTTCTCTGTACCTACCTGCTTCTCTACCTACCTGTCTGTCTACCTACCTGCTTATCTACCTATCTATCTACCTGCTTATCTACTTATCTATCTATCTACCTACCTATCTAGCTACCTACCTGCTTATCTACCTACCTATCTATCTACCTACCTGCTTATCTACTTACCTTATCTACCTTACTGCTTATAAACCTATCGATCTGTCTACCTAACTACTTATAAACCTACCTATCTATCTACGTAACTGCTTATTTACCTATCGATTTATCTACCTGCTTATCTACCTATCTATCTATCTTTTTACCTACCCGCTTATTTACTTATCTATCTATCACATCTACTTTCCCGTTTAATTTATTTGCTCATTCATCAAACTTCATCATCATTCATTGTGTTAATTAAAGAAAAAACGATAAAAAACAGAAGTAGGGGAGGAGGGCAAGAAATAAGAAGAATGAAATGAAGAGGGAAAAAAGGAGGAGAAGGAGGAGGAGGGGGGGGAGGAGAAGAAGAGAAGAAGTGTTATCAGAGGAGCGAGAAGAAAATAAAATGACGTTAAGAAGGAGAAGCGAGAGACAAAGAAGAGTAAGAAAATAACGAAAGAAGGGTAGATAGTATGGGCGGGACAAGATGAAGAATAGAATGAAAGAAGAAAGAAGGAGTTTAAGAGAAGAAGAAAATAATAATGATAATAATAACAATAACAACAACACATTAATAAAGATGATAATAGAAATAATGATAATAACAATAATAACATAATGATAATAATGATAATAAAATAAATAATAACAATAAAATATAATAATAATAATAATAACAATGTAATAATAACAATAATAATAATAATAATAATAATAATAATAAATACAATAATAATAATATGATAATGATGATAATATAATGATGATAACAATAATAACAATTATAATAATAATAAACACAATGAATAAAATATAATAATAATAATAATAATAATAATAATGATAATAATAACAATAATAATAATAACAATAACAGTACTAACAACAATAATAATGATACCAATAATAACCATAATCATGAAACGAAGAAGAAGAAGGAGAGGAGAAGAAAGGGCAAGCGATTTCTCAAAAGGAAACGGAGGAAGGAGA
>NW_020871758.1:17500-25000 GCF_003789085.1 Penaeus vannamei
TTTTACTGCCTCTCCTCTCTCTCTCTCTCACTCTGTGTGTGTATGTGTGTGTGTGTTTCTCTCTGTGTCTCTGTCTGTCTGTCTGTCTGTCTGTCTGTCTCTCACTCTCTTACTATCCTTCTCTCTCTCTTACTCTCTCTCTCTGTTTTTCTCCCTCTCCGTCGGTCTCTGTCTGTCTGGCTCTCCCTCTCCCTCTAGCCCTCAATTCCTTTGTCTTCCCTGCATACGCCTTATGCCATTCCTTCCTCTCACCCTCCCTCTACTTGTTTGGAACTTCATGCCCATTCTCTCTTTCTCTTCCTCTTTATTCCTTATTTCTTTTTTTAATCTACGGAGCCCCGCCTAATCTCCGTCATGATCTTGGCCTCTTCTTGTCCCGCGTCACGCCCTAAGGCCCTCTTTCCCTTATCCCGGAGTCATCCCATTCCGCTGACTTCTTTATCGGGTCGACAGTTATCACTCTTTTTAGCGGAGGCCACATAGAGGCAATTAACCTGTTGATAATCTACGGAAGGTATTCAACCCATTTCCACACAATGTCTGAGTCGGCGAGGTTCACAGCGCTGACATACCTTCCCGCTCGCCCAGCCAACGACGTCTCCGGATCCCTTCGTTGGCGGATTCGCTTCTTGCGCTTCCTTGCGGGGGGAACGCCGGAATTTCCGGCGTATTGGAAATCGAACGGCTCGACGATCAGAGAATTTAAAGTCTGGGAAGTCCGGCGGAGGGAAGCGATCGCAGGAAACGAGGGAGAGGGAGGTTTTTCTCGTTCCTCCGAGCCGAAGCCGCGCTCAGAACGCGGGGATTCGGACGCCGCCCACGTTATCAGGCCAAGATTAATGGGCCCTTCGCTCTCAACCTGGGTGGTCTGGCCGCTCCGCTCGCTACATTGTAATTTCAAATGGGAATCTTCCAGTACAGAACCGGATGCTCGCGGGGCGGCCACTCACCAGACATAATGATGGAGAGGGAGCAAGAGCGCCCGGCCCGCAGAAAACATTCCGGTCGAGGCCAAGCGCCAGGCTAGAATTTGTTGAAGGATAATTTTATGCTTTTGTAAAGAGGTAATTGGACGTGTGCAATCAACAGCCACTTGCGAGCGGGGTCGCGCGGGTCGACAGCCCCGCCGGAGCCCCCGAGATGACTCCACTTGCGCTCCTCGCCGCGGCCGAGGCGGGCGCCGCGCGAGGCCAGCGATGCCCGGTAGCCGCGATCCCGCCATTAGCCAAAGATATAATGGCAGGGAGCGTGAGGAGTGAGGGACCGGCCGTCACCCGTGGCTCTCGGGTGTAGGCATTGACACGTTACGCTCGCTGAGTGGGCGGCATCGGGGAGGTGGCTGCCTGGCGGGAAATTCAATTAAAGGCATCGCCGACGACCATCGCAGGCTGCCCCAGTCACCGCCCGCCACGCCGCCCGCCACGCCGCCCGCCACGCCGCCCGCCCACGCCCGCTCGCCGCTGCACCTGGCGAGATGAACGCTGCAGCGCCTCACCTGGGGCAGCCGCTCACCCCGCCCGCTGTCGTGCAATTGTCACTGGCAAGGAGCAACGAGCGGCAATCCATCCGTACAGAGGTTGTCGTTGATTTAAAATAAATGTAGGAACCGTAGAGTAAAATCTGCAGATGCCTTTTATCTTTGGCACAGATAAGGCTCCACCCCATGTGTAAGCATCGCTGCCTGAGCCATATCTGAATATAAAAAAAGTTCTTGTCTGGTTTCATTTTAGGAATAGACATGCTTCCAAATAGTAGCTCACAATAGACAGAAATAAAAGGTAAAGATAGGTAAATAAACTGCAAGAAAAAAAAAATATATAAATGCAGGGGTCGGATTGGGTCCAGAAAAAAATGAATATATAAAAAGTGCCCGGGAGCATGTGTGTGTGCGTGCGTGCGTGTGTGTGTGTGTGTGTGCGTGTATTTGAAAATTTCATGAAGGTAAATAGTATACAATACAACGTTGATAAGAAACCATTAAATCACATACAAGGGAGAAG
This sequence comes from Penaeus vannamei, assembly GCF_003789085.1. NCBI lineage: Eukaryota > Metazoa > Arthropoda > Malacostraca > Decapoda > Penaeidae > Penaeus > Penaeus vannamei. The sequence continues at coordinate 19,501 of NW_020871758.1, forward strand.
ACAAGGTAACCGAGACAACGAAAATAACAAAAAAAAAAGAAAAAGAAAAAAAGAATAGATTAGAACATAACATACCAAAAATATAAAGTAACAGGTGGTTGCTTATCCTGTGGTTCTCAAACTCCATAAATCATCATTAATACAAGTCACTTAGGATGCGTGTTAATGATGATGAATGAACAGTGCTTACCAGGTGATGGTAGAAAAATCAACATGGAATAAAACCCTTTAAAAGGCGCATTCATTCATCTACCCGTTTATCTACTTAGCACTCTACCCCTTTCTCTCTACGTCCGGTTCTCCTCCTCCCCCTCTTCCCTTTCCTCGTCATTTCCGTAGTTTTTATGCTCTCTCTCTCTCTCTCTCTCTCTCTCTCTCTCTCTCCTCTCTCTCTCTCTCTCTCTCTCTCTCTCTCTCTCTCTCTCTCTCTCTCTCTCTCCCTCTCCTTCTCTCTCTCTCTCTGTCTGTCTGTCTCTCTCTCTCTCTCCCTCTCTCTCTCTCTCTCTCTCTCTCTCTCTCTCTCTCTCTCTCTCTCTCTCTCTCTCTCTCTCTCTCTTCTCTCTCTCTCTCTCTCTCTCTCTCTCTCTGTCTCTCTGTCTCTCTCTCTCTCTCTCTCTCTCTCTCTCTCTCTCTCTCTCTCTCTCTCTCTCTCTCTCTCTCTCTCTCTCTCTCTCTCTCTCTCTCTCTCTCTCTTCCTCTTCTCTTCTCTCTCCTCTCTCTCTCTCCTCTCTCTTCTCTCTCTCTCTCTCTCTCTCTTTCTTCTCTCCTTCTCTCTCTCTCCTCGCTCTCTCTCTCTTCTCTTTTCTCTCTCTCTCTCTCTCTCTCGCTCTCTCTCTCTCTCTCTCTCTCTCTCTTCTATCTCTCTTCTTCTATCTACTCTCTCTCTCTCTTCTCCTTTATCTATCTCTCTATAATCTTATTCTTCTCTTCTGTATTTGTCTCTGTCTCATCTTTTCTCTTCTCACTTAATATGTCTTTCCTTTTTCTGCCTCTCTTTCCCTTTTTGTCTCCGTCTACTTGTCCTTCTCTCTCTCTCTCTTATTCTCTCTGTAAGTATAGATATCCTCTCAGTCTTTGTCTATGTCTGTCTGTCTGTCTGTCTGTCTGTCTGTCCTCTCTCTTTCTCTCCTCTCCTCTCTCTCCTCTCTCTCTCTCTCTCTCTCTCTCTCTCTCTTCTCTCTCTTCTCTCTCTCTCTCTCTCTCTCTCCTCTCTCTGCTCTCTCTCTCGTGGGCAGAACGAGGAAAAATGGGGAAACCGAGTGCAAAAAGAACGGAAGAGATAGACTGTAAAATAGGAGAGGAAAGAAAAAAACGTATGAGAAAAGAAAGAAAACAGAGAGAGAGATAGATAGATAGAGATAGAGAGAGAGAGAGAGAGAGAGAGAGAGAGCAGAAAATGAGAGAGAGAAAAAAAGTAGAAAACCAGAAATCACGCAAAATACTCTTATCGTCACGTTAACACCCCATTCACCCACACCCTCACCCTACCCCACCCACAGTTACAGGGGGGGGGCGTCGACTGGGCCTCCCCCCCCCCCTCGTATAACGCTAAACAACAAAGCTGCTTTCTTAATCTCTTTGACAATGAATCACACAGTACGGGGCTGAAGGCGCACACTATCGTTCTTTGCAACGGCATGTCCAGGAAGTAATCAATTACCATACAAAGGGAGCAAAAACTTTTTTTTTTTTTTTTTTTTTTTTTTTTTTTTTTTTTTTTTTTTTTGCTTGTTTGGGGGTAGTTAGGGAATGGGAAAGTTGATGGGAATTCATAACCTATTATTTTTTTCTTTATAAAAAAAAAATGCCGTTTCATTGCATTACTGTCCTGAAGATATATACTGTATTCAATATATATATACTATATATATATATATATATATATTATATATATAATTATATATATATATAATACTGTATGTATGCTATATATTATACTAGTGCTATATATAATATTATATATATATATAGTATATATATATTATATAGTATATATATATATATTTTATATATCAGCTGGGGTCACACATCCACCACAATACTGGTATATTTGAATGTAAGTTTAAATATCAATGTAGAACTAATCTCTACTTTTATTGGCATATTCAGTCATAGTATCTTTACAAAGCCTGTACGTATAAATATATATATATACTGTATACTAAATCATATTAGATTGATCTCATTTTTATATACTGAGTGTCTTATGTATTGCATAGTAGATATATATATATAATATTATTATAATATAGTTTTATTTAGTATATATATATATATATACACACAGGCACCATCATCATGTTTTAATAATATATATATAAGGAGTAGTGTACTTATATATATACTAATATATAATATACCATATATATATATAGATATATAATATATATATTTATATATATATTATANTATATATATACTTTGTATGCATTTATCAGTCTCATACTGATTTACATACTTATTTACTTCTCACAAATTTGAGAGAGAGAGAGAGAGACGATCAGAGAGTGAGCAAGAGAAGAGTAGAGAGAGAGGGAGAGGAGAGGAGAGAGAGAGGAGGACTGAGGGAGAGAGAGGAGAGAGGAGAGAGAGAGAGAGGAGAGAGAGAGAGAGAGATAGAAATAAAGTGAAAGAAAGAAAAAAGGAAGAGAGAAGCAAGAGAGAAAAGAAGTGAAAAAGGGGAAAAGTGAGAAGAGAAAATTAACGGAAAAATAACACACGACCTCACAGAAGCCCACCTGTGATCCCACAACAGGAAGAATTAACTGTGTAATGACAAAGGAAGTGACACAAACCATAGATGTAGGGGTATAGGAGGGTCACCCGCTAGGAGGGGAGGGCTGGGGAGGCGAGGAGGGGTAGGGGGAAGTGTGAAGGACAGAAGAAATGGCGAGGGAGAAGGGTGAATGGGTGGGAGGAGGGGAGAAGGAGGGAAAATGAGTGGAGGGTGAGGGAGAGGGGGACTGTGAAGGAGGGAGGAGGAAGGAGGATGAGAGGGGGGACGAGTGAGGAGGGAGGGAGAAGGGAAGTTTAGATGATTAAGGGAAAAAGAGATGGAGGAAAATGGAAAGGAAAGGATGGAGGGAAAAGGGGAAGGGAGAGGATGGAGGGAGAAGGGGGAAGGGAAAAGAGAGGATGGAGGGAGAAGGTAGAGGGAGAGGGGGTTAATGGGAAGAAAAGGGAGAGAAGGGGGATGGAGAGACAAGAGGATGAAGGGGCTGGGTCGAAGGATCGGAAAGAGGAGGGGAAAGGGGGAATTGTGGTGGAGAAAGGGAGAAAAAGAAACATTAATAAGAGGGTACGGAAGGGGGCGAAGATAAGGGAGAGATGATAAAAACGGAAAAGAGGGAATAGGAGGGAAAATGAAGAGAAAGGAAAGGAAGGAGAGGAGAAAAGGATGAAGGAGTGGGAAAAGAGAGAACAGCGGTAGGAGAAGGGAGGAGGAGGAGGGAAAAAGAAGAGAAAAGGAGGGAAGAGAAGGGTGAGGGATGGTAAAAAGAGAGAGCGTAGGTGGGAGAAGGGAGCAGGGGAGGAAAGGGAGGAAGGATGACGAAGAGAAAGTCGCGGTGTGGAAGATGATGGCACGGTTGGTGAGACGGAATTCGAGGTGACACAGACCTATTCTCTCACCCGCGGCCATGCATTCACATGTCCACGCACACAAGCACGGCGATGTCCGCTGCTTCTCACGTCCAGCCATCCCAGGAATTTGCTCTCCGTTGCAAGCAAAAACAAGATAATGAAACGCACATAAAACATGAAATACTGACACACACACAGGCAGACGCACGCTAACAAAAGCTAAAAGGTGGGAAAGACTAACAGACAGTGACGAACACACACACACACATGAACACAAACACAGTAACGTGTACGCAAAGATAAAGAGGAAAACAGCCACAATATGAAATGATACTAAATCGTGGAGTTTGAAATTTGTCAAGTAGACAAATAGCATGAATTTAATTTCTTACTGTGTCTGTTTTTCTTTTCACAAACAGTACAATCCATCAAAAGTACACACACAGTAAGATCCACTTATAGACAAACGCACACACTCATTCCACAAGCACACACACACACACTACAAATGCACACAGACACAATAGCGCTCCCAAACTTCCTCATCCACGCATAGCCCCCATATTTCACTCATAAAGAATACACATAAACACACTACCGTCACTTCAAACTCACCTCAGCCCCTACGTATGCACATACCCCTACCCTTCGACCCCCACCCTCTTCTCCACCACATAACCCCCACCCTCCATACCCCCATACCATCCTCCCCCTCCCTCCTACTTCCCTACTCCCCCACCCCTACCTACCACAACCACCATCACCCCCCTACTTCCCGCCACCTTCCACCTACCCCACCCCCACCCCCACCCCACGAACCACCCTCACCCCCCTCCCTACCCCCTTCCCACCCCTGCCCTGCACATTAACCCGACCGGATGTGTAATTACGTGTTATAAATGCGCATATCAACGGCGCAACTGCGATCGCGGGGTCTGGCTGTTGCCGCGCGAGGCGCCGTCTCGGCGGTTGGCCGTTGTTCGAACTCCCCGCGTCGTGGGACTGGGGGCGGGCGGGGGGGGGGGAAGCGAACGGTATTGGCGGGCATGCGGGAAGTATGCGTGGGGAGTGGGCCGGGTTTGGTGTTGATATATAATATGATAGTATATATATATATTATATATATATATACATATATATATATATACTATATATAATATATATATGTTATATATGTATGTATTATATTATATGTGCTGTGTCTGTCTGTGTGTATTGCCTACCTACCTACACCAGCACCTTATCCACACACACACAACGCCACACACACACACACACCACACACACACACACACACACACACATACCACCACACACACAACACACCACACAACACACACAACACACACAGCACACACACACACACACATCACACCACACACACACACACACCACACACACACACACATCACCACACACACACACACACACACACACACACACCAACTGCACATAGTACTATACTAACATATTATCATATATACTATAATACTAGTACGTTACTGTATAGCATATACTACATTATATATACCACGCTATATTATATGCACATATATGTACTTATATATATACTTATATATATATATATACTATACTATTATCTTATATATACTATGATATAATGATATATAATATGACTATATAACACTGGTAATTATAGTTAATGCACACTACTATCGTACTTATACTTATATTAACTGTAATTACTATATAGCTCTTATAGTAACTATATCAGTAATATATATAATTATATATATATATATATGATCTACTATATATTAGTACACTATACAGTTAATATATTCTATATATACATATATATCGTTATATATATATACTCGTACTATATAGTATATAGATACTATATATGTAAGTATTATAGCTAATTATATATGTATATAGTATACAATTCATATAC
>NW_020871758.1:32500-35000 GCF_003789085.1 Penaeus vannamei
GGCCATTACCACAGTATGTTGAATCTTATATGATAATGATGGTGATGATAATGATGATAGTGATGGTGAGGAAAATAATGGTGATAATGATGATGACGATGATAGTGATAGGGATAAAAATGATGGTGATGATGATGACGATGATATAGTGTTAGTGATGAAAATGAAAATGAGGGTCTTCATTTCCTTACTTTTCCTTTTAAAACTATGAATGCGTGTGTGTATGTATAAATATATATATACATATATATATATACATGTGTGGAATTCATGATGAACAGATTGCAACAGGAACAATATACATATATATATATATATATATATATATATAATATATATAGTATATATATATATATATATATATATATATATATATATATATATAGCAAGAGACGTAAGCACGAGAGGCCGACGAGGGGCTGCCTTGTCTCCATCACGGAGAACCGAGGAGAGAAGCGAAGGGCAAAAGGTGTTTGCGATCGGTCTCGATGGAGAAGGAAAACCGCGAAAGAGCAGAAAGGAAGACAGAATGAATAATGGCCAAGAAGGGAAATGTGAGTGAAACTATATCAGTGTGATATACATGCAGAGTAGGAACCTGGCTGTGATCTTACAGTATTTTCAAAAACAAAAGAATATTTTTGTCAGATATTCTGTTATTGTCAGATGTCTTAATGTCTGTAATTAGCGCATAAAGGAACTAAAGTATGGATTTCGGAAACATTCACAATACTATTTTTAACATCTTAAGGAGAAATCTCTCGCTCTGTGTCTGTGAGTGCGTGCGTATAGTGGCACACACATTTCCATTCCTTTTAATTCATTTTCCTTATTGTTCTTTTAATAACAACCGCGGGAGTAACAAGCTCACACACAGCATCTTCAAGATCCGTATCAGATGTTCCTTCCTTCTCCTGCCGTTCGCACGTTCTTGGAAATCCTTGAGGTTAAAGGGAAAAAAAAAGAAAAAAAATCACTTTCCACAGGTGAAGAAATTCCTTCATTTCATCGTCTCGCTGAATGGCCCCGGGCTTCCTTTCTTCCCCGAGGAACTCACGCCCAGAGGATACATTAATTTCATATCATTTGATAATGGGAGTCTGGAAAATGATTGAATTTTGGATAAAGAAAATAATTACACGAGCAGATCTTTCTTGTGTCTAAAGATTTTTTTCTATTTCTTTCTTTATTTCTTTTGTGTAGATTGATCACTTATTGTCTGCTCCTAAGCCTCTCCATCCTGCCCCCCTCCCCCCCCCAAATTACTAGGATACGTGTAGATAAAAAAGAGAAAAAAAAATCTTTCCCTAATCTCTGATGAGTTCCAGATCCATTATCGCGACCGGTTCGTGAGACTGGAATGGGAATCAAGCAGCTGGGAATGGGGGAATGCAGCTGGCAGATGAATGGCATAAGTAGGAGTGAGCGCACAAGAGAGGGCTATACCACACCCCACCCTTAAGGTCGATGACACCTATATCTCAACGTGGTAAAACCGCCCCTCCAAAACAGCGGGCGGGGATTGCTTCGATATCCTGATATAATTTCCTATCCCTTTCCGCGCGTGTTTTGATAGCCGCCTCCTGATTGGCTGCGAGGCGGGACGCGGCGCAGCAATCAGAGGCAAGAGGGATGACTCTCATAGAGGTTGTGACGCTAATGGGGCCATCTCTGAGTGAACCAGTCGCCGCTTTTTGGGCGAGTTAGCGAAAGCATTTTTCTCTCGGCCTTCTTTTCGCTGTTGATGCCTTTTCGTTCTTCTCCCTCGCGCTCTCTGTCTCTCTGTCGTTTGCCTGTTGTTCTCATTTTCTCTCCCTTTTTTTTTGTTTATCTATCTATAGATTTGTCTGGCTATCTGTTTTTCACTTTCTCTCTCTCTCTCTCTCTCTCTTCTTTCTCTCTCTCTCTCTCTTCTCTCTCTCTCTCTCTCTCTCTCTCTCTCTCTCTCTCTCTCTCTCTCTCTCGCCTTGTAGAGGAATGTTGACCCAATCAACACATGAATCAGAGTTTATCCATTTAGGCTTCTGTTATTTTCGGTAGTCTTAAGTGGCGTCTTTTTTATTCTCTATCTCTCTTTTCTTTTCCTTTTTTGTCCCTCTCACTCCTTTTTTTTCATTTCCGCTGATTGGGGTGAGAAGCGTGCCTAAGTAAACATTTGTATAGGTTCTTTGTCCGGTCGTGAGAACCATCGGCGCTGAAGCAAAACACCTTTTTGTCCCAAGGGGTTGGATCGCGCAGGGTGGTCGCGAATCCTACTTCTCATGGGATTTTGTAGATAAATACTTTAATTTCGTTTCTCTTTTTTCTTTTCTTGTTGTTTCCTTTTCCTTTTTCTCTGTCTGATAACTCCGGGAATCATGAGAGAGAAAAAATAAATTAAATGTACTTTTGTATAATTAGGAACAACCTACAGTCTGTCACGTTTATTCAGGACGGAAAAGAGGTTTATAAGGAAATGTAAAAAAAAAAAAAAAAACTAATCAGCTACTGGGTCTATACA
>NW_020871758.1:50000-67500 GCF_003789085.1 Penaeus vannamei
CCCTTTGCCGGCCTATTCTGGCCTCCTGTTCTTCCCCTCGCTTCTCTTCCCTCTTCCCGCGCCCCTCCATTCCATCCCACTCTTTTCCCCGTCGACCCGGGTCCTTCGCCGCTCTCGTCCTTCCCCGCTCTCCCCTGCCTTCCTTACCTTCTTCCGCGCTGTCGCCCTGCTGTTACCCCCTCATGCCTTCCCTTTTTTGCCCTCTGCTCCCTCCGTGCCCGTTTCTTGCTCGCTTCCTTCCCGGCGTTCCCCGCTCGCCCTCCTTCCCGTCCTTCCGTGTGCGCGTTGCCCGCGTCTCCCCTTTCCTCTCTTCCCCTGCGCTTGCCTAGCGCGCCTGGGTTTCCCGGCAAGGTGGCCCCGCGCTGGCGGGGTTTTGGCGCGACGCTGCTGTGGTAGTTGGTGCCGGGCGGTCTCACGCTGCCTGGGCTTCCTCTCTTTCTTCCCTCCTCCTGATATCCGCGGCTCGTTGTCAGTGTCCGATCTTCCCCTGTCCCCCCGCGTCGCCCTCCGTCCTTTCCGCCTGCGGTTGCGCCGCCTCGGGGAGCGTTGGTGCGGCGCTGGGGTGGCTGGTAGTATGGGGTGCGCGGGAGATGGCGTCTTGCTTTCGGCGACGCGGCGTCCCCCGCGCGGGCGGGGGCGCGCCGCGCCGCTCTCCTTCCCCCTCTTCCCCCTCCCTTCGCCTCTTCGCCCTCTGTCCCCCGTGCTGTCCTCCTCCTGCTCCCTCATACCCTTGCCCTCGTGGCCGCCTCTTTCGCTTTCCTCTCTTCCCCCCGCGTTCCCTCCCCTTCTTTCCCCTCCTTCCCCTTTCCCCATCTTCCCTCCTATTCTCTCCAGTCCCTTCCCCTCTTCCCCCTCCCCGCTTTCCCCTCCTCTCCTCTTCTCCCCGAAGGCGGGAATAATTCCTCATCAGCGACAAGGAGCTTGCACGTGCACAGCCGTCACCAAACAGCAGCAAAAATCAGCGATGGCTGAGGACACGGTTCTCTTTTCGGTCTCGCTTGTTTGTTATTCTGATCTGCCTGTTTTTTTGTCGGTTCTAATTATGCTGTGTAGGATATAGATCAGTATCCTTCAGTATTGTATTGGCTGTCTCTCTTCGTGCTTCTCTCTCTCTCTCTCGTCGCTCTCTCTCTCTCTCTCTCTCGTCTCTCTCTTCTCTGCTCTTCTCTCTCTCTTTCTTCTTTCTCTCCGTTCTCTCTCTCTCCTTTCTCTCTGTCTCTTCCTCTCTCTGCTGGCTCTCTCTCTGGCTCTCTCGTCTTTATTCTCTTTCTCTTCATAGCTTGTATCCCTTCTCTTGCTGTCTCGGTTCTTTCATTTCTCTGTCTCTGTCTGTCGTCTCTTCTTTTCCCTCTCTCTCTCTTCTCTATCTCTCGTCTGCTCTCTCGCTCTCTACTCTCTCTCTGTCTCTCTCTCTGGCCTCTCTCTCTTCTCTCTCTCTCTCTCTCGCTCTCTCGTCCTGCTTGCCTCTCTCTCTCTCTCTCTCGTCTCGTCTCTGCTCTCGTGCTCTGCTCCTCTCGTGCTCTTGTCGTTTTGTTTGACGTGGTTATCTTTCTTGGTTCTATCGAGAGGGTGAGATAGTAGGATGAATCTGGTAGATAGCTCGTTTTCGGGTTAGTTAGGTTACTCAACGGTTTTTTTTGGACATTGGTGTTTTATTTTCTCCTTTCCTAAGGTTGGTTGGGGAAGAGTTATTATGATCATTTGATGGATAGTCGATCGGCCATTTTGGTCGTTTAGTTTAGTTAATGGACGTGTTGCTACCGTGAGTTGATAAGATGGAACATGTGTTATATGTAATGACAAGGAAAAATAAAATGAGCCATCATCAATAATGGATCTACATCTCCCCTCGCCGAATACCCTCTTCTCAGCTAACAATGTAGAATTCACATCATCGCATCAACAATAAAAGTAAAGATGAACAACCATTTTTTTTTCGTCTTACTTTCAAAAACATAGATAATATCTCCTTCCCACCCCACCCCCCAGCCCCTCCCCCCACCCTTAGCTCAGACCCCCCCCCCTCGCCCATAGATGATAAATCTTAAATAAATCTCAAAATAGGAAGGGAAACATTCACAAGGAAATACCCGAAGGCAAGAGGATAAGTTACGAGAGCCAACGGTTACGGCAATGTGTGCTTTGTGGAGGGTTGGTATAAGGGTCATTTTCGACCCAATGTGGATCTTGAGGGAAAAGTTTGGAGGAGGGGGAGAGGGGGAGGGAGGGGTGGTTGCATATCGGTTTGTTGCTTAGCCTTTATAAAGAGGTGGGTTTTGCTGTTCGGTGATAATGTAGTTTGCATTATTTGCAATTTTGTTGTAGGTATTTCTGGAATATTTGAAATAACTAAAAGTGGTTATGTTTATAGTCTATTCTCCGATCATTCTCTCTCTCCTCTCCTCTCTCCTCTCTCTCTCTCTCCCTCTCTCTCTCTCTCACTCTCTCTTTTCTCTCTCTCTCTCTCTCTCTCTCTCTCTCTCTCTCTCTCTCTCTCTCTCTCTCTCTTCTCTCTCTCTCTCTCTCTCTCTCTCTCTCTCTCTCTCTCTCTCTCTCTCTCTCTCTCTCTCTCTCTCTCTCTCCTCTCTCTCTCTCTCTCTCTCCCTCTCTCTCTCTCTCTTCCTTTATCATCCACTATATTTTCCTCTCTCCTTTCTCTTTCTCACTCTTTCTTGGGCTGTAAACATGCACAAAAACACAAAAATATATATCCAAGCCATTTATACCACATTACCCTTCCTATCTTCGTTATAGACCCTATAAATACTCCCCCGCAGAGAGCACATGAGACTTCGTTAAGATACTCAATGGCCTAATATACTGTATACACCGTTAACGAATGAATGAGTCACCGGGATTCTTCTAATGATTAACATACCCAATCAATTTGAATGTTAATTAGCGAATTTCCAGAACGCATTAGAATGAATGAAGCTTTCCTGAAAATGCTGAATGAGGTGGTGGGCTGTTTGGATTCTTCTTCTGTTGCAAGGTTTGTGTTGCAATGTTGAGATGCTGGTGATGATCATGACTGGTAAGGGTTGCATGATCTGGTGGTTTTGTTGTGGAACTATCGTTATTGCTGTTGTTGTGTCGTTATTGCTGTTATTTGTTGTTACTTTATGATTAACATTATTACTATCATCGTTGCTACTACTGCTTTGATTGTTATTATCTTTATTATCATTATAAACGTTACTATCTTCATTACGCCATTGTTATTTTATGGTATCATTATCATTATCATTTTAGAGCTAGTATTGGTATTATCCTCGTTATTACTAATACAATTATCAGTATCATTATTATTACTACTATTATTCTATTAATATTATTATCATATCCATTATCATAATTATCATTATCATTATCATCAATATCATTCTTATTGTTGTCGTTGTTGTTGTCCCGTTATCAATATCCATTCAACCTCAGTTATGGAAAATATTTAATGTAAGGAAGGTATGATATTTAATTAAATTAAAATACCTGCTTAGAAAGGCTGATAAAAAGTAGACAGCTAAGTAGATAACGTAAGGACAAAGTCAGAGAGGCAGATAGACAGACAGATAGATAGAAAGACACACGCGTTGATAAGGTATGAAAAAGAAAGATATAATAAGACAGAAAAAGAGCGAAAGAAAGAGAATGGGACACAGCTAGACGAGAAAGTAAGACCTAAAACATGCAACAACAAAGCAACAGTAACAAACAACAGGACAAGAACAACAACAACACCATCATCATCAACAACAAGAACAACATCAACAAGAACAACATCAACAGTCACAACAACAGAACAACATCACGACGCACATCATTCAACAAACAACAACCATCACATCATCACAACAGGAAACAGATCAACATCAACAAGACAACATCACGACACCATCATCATCAACAACAACAACATCACCGCAAAGGAATTCAAACTAGAAGGAATTCAAACTACAGAGTCAAAGGGAGGATACTTAACTCAACCATTTCCTAGAGCAGCTTACAAATTAATCATCTTCCTTATAAATAGAATGAATAAGATTAATTAAGAATAACTTCTGAGGTTTGTAGATCATCCCATCTGGTCAAGAGTGGACTGTATAAAAACGAATAAGATCTCATAAAGACACACACAAACAAACAGACACAAACTCCCTCTCTCTTTCTCTCGCTCCCTATCTCTCTCGCACCCTCTCTTTATCTCTCTCTCTCTCTCTCTCTCTCTCTCTCTCTCTCTCTCTCTCTCTCTCTCTCTCTCTCTCTCTCTCTCTCTCTCTCTCTCTCTCCTCTCTCCTTCTCTTTCACATCACACACTACCACACACCACACGACCACCACACACACACACACACCACACATCACAGTCACACACACACACCACCACAGCGAACACATCACCACAATCACTATGGGACCACCACGACCTGTGTGTCAGAGACAGAATTTAAGGATTATTATAACTGACCAAACACAAACACACATATATCACACAATTGCTGACTTTTATACATTAATCAAATCTTACTGATAAAAGATAGAACAAACTACTCCAACAGCTGCCTGTCAAGCTTTTGCTCTCTTAACATAGAATTCCTTCTTCCTCTTTCTGCTGTCCATTGTATATCTGACTATTTTTATATATTTGACTACCAGTTGTTCTGTTATTATCGTTATCNCGATCTCTCTCCACCTCTCTCTCCTCTCTCTCTCACTTCCTTCTTCTTCTCTTCTTTTTCTTCTTCTTCTTTTTCTCTCCTCCTCCTCTTCTTTCTTTCTTCCTTCTTCTTCTTCTTCTTCTTCTTGTTCTTCGTTTAGTCATAATTTATCTCCTAACCCACACTTTTTTCATTCTTCCTCTTTCTCTCCTCATTCTTCTTTTCCAGACCGAAGAGTTAGTTTTCGATCCAATTACGCCAGAGTTATCTGGCGTCATGGCGAGGAAGGAGATGAGATCGTATCCAACCATCTGAGGAGACGACTGAGTGAACCCTTAGAGAGCATAATATGCATTGAGAGGGGGATGGAGCCGCAAGAGCGACAACAGCGAGGAGATCAGGAATAGAGTAACGCTTGCACCTAAGGAGGGTGCGATGCGAATGCGGAACGGGTCGTGGATGCGTCGGGGCACAACTCACGTATGCTGGCGGTGAGAATTTAGAGCATAATGCTGATGAGCGAGCGATAACAGAAAACAGATTGACCCACGAGAAAATGTTTGATTACATGTGGTGATATGAGAGAAGCCGTCGGACGACGCCGTGGTTTCGAAGAGACGGAAGAGCTTCGCCGGAGATAGAGGAGGTACAAGAGTAGGAGATATCGTCGATCTATAGTCAGAATCCGCGTGAGGACGAAGGGTGACTCAGACTGGAGACAAGACTGAGACTGACGAAAGCTAATATTACACAAATGCACTGAAATTCGCTCACCAACACGAGCGCTTGTACAGTGCACCAACCGGATAGATTGAACGAACCGGAAGAGCGGAATAACGTATTCATTTTCTGTGTGTCTTGAAGAGAAGTTCAAATTATCGCACGAGGAGTCCTTAGGACATTCAGGCTGTGCTGTGTCCACCACCTCAAGGATTGACGAGAGACAGATTATATTGGGAAGATGAATGCGTAGAGAGAGAAAAAAACGCGAGAAAGACCTGGAGCACTGAAGGAATGAGACAAGATAAGAAGAGAGTGAGAGACTGAGAGAGAGACTTAGAGACTTGAGAAATAAAACGAGAGAGAGAAGGGAGAGAGGAAGAGAGAGAGATGAGAGAAGAAGAGACCGAGAGAGATTGAGAGAGAGAGGGACTCAGAAGCCCGAGAGAGAGAGAGAGAGCAGATGAGAGAAATAAAAGAGGAAGGAAAGAGTGAGAGGGAGGAACGAGAAAGGAGAGAGAGATAAAAGGAGATAGAAAGAGAGAGAGAGAGAGAAGATAAAAGGATTGGAGAGTGATAAAAGGCGACCGACGAGAGAGCAGAGAGGAGAGAGATGACAGAGAGCGGTTCAGAGAAATGATGACATGAAATGACAGAGGTCAAGAGACAAGACGACGAGAGACGAGACACTGTATGAGAGAGAAGATGGAAGAGAGAGAGGAGCAGAGGAGAGAGAGAAAGAGAAAGAGAAAAGAGAAAGAGAAAAAAAAAGCAAAAATACAAAAACAAAAAAACGAGAGCGAAACTAGGGGAGAAGTAATGGCGTTATTCTCTCGAGAAATTTCTTCATCTTCAGAGGCGTTTCAGCGCGGACCGAGTCTCTCGTGGTTGCCTCTCCCGCGCGACGACACGGACGCATGCGCCACGCGATGTACAACATGCTTCACGTGCAACACATACGCACACGTTCTATATGGTGTATGGTATGACATTCACGAATGTGATCATAGCGGTCTGCACGGACAACATACTAAACCGTAGATACTATACCTACAAAACTTCACCTTACAAATTCAATTTCCGTTATACATGGACTGCTATCCTGTTTTTGATGTCTTGTTTAGATCAAGCTAATATGCATGTGTGACATGGCGGTCATTGTTCCTCACCATCCATCAACCATCCATCTATGTATCTCTATTCTTATACTAATTACTCTACTATACCATTTGTCCTATATCTATCTATCCATCCATCTATCTATCCATCCATCCATCCATCCATCTATCTCTCTTTCTATCTATCCATCTATCTATCTCTTTCTATCTATCCATCCATCTATCTCTTTCTATCTATCTATCCATCTATCTATCTATCTATTTGTCTATCCATCCATCCATCCATCCATCTTTCTATCTATCTATCTATCCATCCATCCATCTCTCTCTCTTTCTATCTATCTATCCATCCATCTATCTGTCTATCTATCTATCTATCTATCAATCCATCCATCCATCCAACCCCCTTATCTCTCTTTCCTCTTCCTCACCATCACTTATCATCCTCTCCTCTTCCTCCTCTTCCGTTCCTTTGTGACGTCGTTCTTAGCGTCCGCTTGCTGTGTCTCTTCTCCGTCGTCGCCTCGTCTGCGAATTCTCTTCCGTTCCCTTCTGTTTCCTGTTTTCGGCCTCGGTTTTTTCAGATTTCGTTTGTCTGTTTTTTCCTTGTTTTTTTCTCTTTTTTGTTTTCTTCTCTTTTTTTGTTTTTCTTCATTCTTTCGTTTTTTATTTCTTTTGTTCTTCGTTTTATTTTTATTTTTATATTTTTTTTCGTTTTCTTATTTTCCATTTTTTAAAAATCATTCTTCCTATCTTCTTTATTCTTCCTTATGTTTTTTTTTCGTACACTCTTCTTTTCTCGTCCGTCTTAATCTTAATGTTGCTATTCCCCCTTCTTCATTTTCCACTTTTTCCTCTTTTCTTCCATATATCCTCTACTTTATCTTTCCTTCGTCTCTCTCTCTCTCTCTCTCTCTCTCCTCTCTCTCTCCTCTCTCTCTCTCTCCTCTCTCTTCTCTCTCTCTCTCTCTCTCTCTCTCTCTCTCTCTCTCTCTCTCTTTTTTTTACTTCCTCCTCCTCTTGCTGATCTCCTTCCATTTCTTTAATTTCTTACAATCACTCTCTACATTGATATCATTATTATTGTCATCCATTATAATTATCATCATTATCCCAATTCTTCTTCCTCCTCTTTCGTTTCCTTCCGCCCTTTCATCATGACTCTTTTAATGTACGTTCTTTTTTTATTTCGTAATTTCCTCGGGAGATTTATTAATTTGTTTATCTTCTTTTGTTTACTTTTGTTTATTGGTGAGGTTAATGTTCTTTGTTATTCCTTAATTATTGTTCTTTTTATATTACTTTTTTGTCCGTGTGTGTGTGTGTGTTTGTCTGTGTGTGTGTGTGTGTGTATTGTTCTTTGTGTTGTGTGTGTTATGTGTGTTGTGTGTGTTTGTGTGTGTGTGTGTGGTGTGTGTGTTGTGTGTGTGTGTTTGACTGTTCGATGTGTGTGTGTGCGTGTTGTGTATGGTGTGTGTGTGTGTGTCTTGTCAAATGTGTTATCTGATTTCCGCCTCGTGCCTCTTTATCTGGGTTTCTCTCAATTACAATTCTGTTCTTTGTTTCTTGTTTTCTTTTCTTTTTCTTTCTCTTTTTCCTTTTCGGTTCTTTTGCCTCGTCTCCCGCCATTATCGTCCGCTATTTCGCTCTCCCTCGTTCTCTTTTTTCTCTCTCTGTGATTATCCCAATTATCGCTTGCCTTCATTCTGTGTCTCTGTGTTCTTGGTGTCTAATTATTTATTATTATTATTCTCTCTCTTAATCTTTCCCTCTCTCTCTATAATTCTATCTATCTATCTATCTATCTATCTCTATCTCTCTCTTTGTTCTCTTTCACTTTTAATTTCTCTCTTTCTCTCTCGCTCTCTTTCCCTCAACCTCTACCTCTTCCTCACCTTCACCTTCTCCCTTCCCTCTCCCTCTCTCTTCTTCCTTCCCTTTTCATGTCTTTCTCTCCACTTCCTCTTCAACCTCTCCTTCTACCCTTTCCTCTCCATCTCCCACTTCACCTCATCTTCCACCACTCCTACTCCGCTTCACCTCTTCTTATACTTATATTCCACCTCCTCTTCCTCCATATCACTGCACCTTCTCCTCCACACTAATTCCACCTCCTCCTCCTCCTCCACCTCATCTCCACCTCCTCCACCTCCCCCCACACTCCCTCCCTCACCTCCTCCTCCTCCCTTCCACCCTCATTTCCACCTCCTCCTTCTCCTCCTCCCACCCTCATTCCACCTCCTTCCACTTCCTCCATCCCTCCTTCCACCTCCTCCTCCTTCTCCTCCTCCCTCATTCCACCTTCCTCCTCTCCTCCTCCTCTTCCACCCTCATTCCACCTCTCCTTCTCCCTCACCTCAATCCACCTCCTCCATCTCCTCACCCTCAATCCACCTCCTCCTCCTCCTCCTCCTCCTCCTCCTCCCCCTCATTCCACCTCCTCCTCCACCTTCCACTCCCCTCCTTCCTTCCTCCTCCTCCATTCATTCCACCTCCTACTCCACCCCTCAATCCACCTCCTCGTCCTCCTCCTCCTCACCCTCAATCACCTCCTCCTCCTCCTCCTCCTTCCACCCTCCTTCCACCTCCTCCTCCTCCTCCTTCTCCTTCATCTCCACTCCTCCTCCTCCTCCTCCTCCTCCATTCCCACCTCCTCCTCCACCCCCTCGGTCGTGTCGCAAGGGCCGCCGGTAAGTCAGTCAACGACCTCCACCTGAGAGGAGGAAGAGAAACCCCGGGGCCGTAACGCAACCGGGAAAATACAGGAGGAGTTCTTGCGAGTTGATTAAGGGAAGAAGGAATTATGGGGGTGGAGGGGGGGGGGAATGGGAGAGGGAGGGGAGAGGTGGAGGAGGTTGGTACAGGAGGGAAGGGAGGAGGGAAGAGGGGGATTAGGTACAGGAGGGGGAGGAAGAGAGGAGGAGAAAGCGGAGGAAGAGGTGGGGAGAGGAAGGAAGAAGGGGGAAGAGATATAGGGGGAGGGGAGAGTAGGGAGAGTAGTGGCGGGAGGAAGAGAAAAAGACGTTGGGCGACGCCTGTGGAGCGAGCGCGAGGCGGCGGGAGAGGGACGCAGAGAGGAAGAGGATAGAGAGGGCAAAGATGAGGAAAGATCACGTGGGAAGCCGTGAAAGGGCGCCTTCGGGAGGCGGCCGACTACGACCACTGTTCCTCTTCCCCGCCGGCGGGTCGTCCTCCGCGCGCCCTCAAGAAGCCGTTCTATGTGGGGAAGGAGAGCCCGCGGCAGATCCAAGGTTAGGTGTAAAAGGTAGCGATGGGGCCCTTGAGTCGCCACCGCCGCCGCCGCCGCCGCCGCCGCAGTCCGGGGGTGTGAGAAGGAGTCAGAGGCGAGCGATGGGTTGGCGCCGCACCTTCGCGCCAATGCGGCACCTTGTCGACGTCTGGGACATTCCGGGTGCCGACGCCCGTGCTGGGTGTTGCGGCGACCATGTAGGGGCGGCGGGTAGGGGGGGAGCCGGGAGGGAGGGAGGGGGGAGGGATGGAGGAGATGGAGGGGAAGGGGCGGATAGGGGAATAGGGAGGAGGCGGAGGGGCGGATAAGGGAAGAAGGGAGTGGAAGGCAGGAGGGGAGGGGAGGGGGAAGGGGCTGTCCTGGGGTCACGGCGAAAGAATCTCGTGGACTGGCTCCAAGGGGTCACGTGACCTGGGTGAACAGAGGTCAAGTACTCCCCGGCGGAGAGACGAAGGTATTTCAAGGAAGGACGAGGCAGAGAGAGAGAGAGAGAGAGAGAGAGAGAGAGAGAGAGAGAGAGAGAGAGAGAGAGAGAGAGAGAGAGAGAGAGAGAAGAGAGAGAGAGAGAGAGAGAGAGAGAGAGAGAGAGAGAGAGAGAGAGAGAGAGAGAGAGAAAGATAGAGAGAGAGAGAGAGAGAGAGAGGCGGCGACGGGGAAGGAGGGACGTGTTGATCTTGTAAGGGGATTCCTCTTAATACTCTTACTCAACAGATGACTAAGACCTGACACTGAGTAAACATTTTAAGAGTAAGAAACACGCTGGAATTATTCGCGCGAAAAGACAACGTAAATCGAACTCAAAAGAAAACAAAACCAAAAAAAACAAAATTAAAAACACGACACAGAACGAAAAGAACACGACACAGAACGAAAAAAAAGACCCAGAACGAAAGAAAAAGAACCAGAATAATAAAAAAAACAAATAAATAAATGAAGGAAGGTAATAAAGTCTTAATTCAGAGAGGGAGAGAAGGAAGAGGCAGAGATATCGTTAGTCGGGACCGGGAGGAGGCTGAAGGACGTCTCGCAAGGACCCCGAAAGGACGCTCAAAGGAACCAGTTGATGTTTTGGGAGGAACAAGGAGACGAAGGAGAGAGGAGACGAGATGAGGTTACTGTAATGATGCTGGAAGCTGGGAGGTCAGAATGGACTCGTTGTTAGGCTTACGACGAAGGCCGAGACATACGCAAAAAAGGGAAGGAGGAGAGGAAAAAAAGAGAGAGACGAAAGGAGGCATAGGGAATTTGGAAGAGAAAAAAGGAGGGAAGAAATGTAGATAGAAAGAAATAGAGGAAGGAAAAAAAACACGAAATATATATATATATTTTTTTTTTTCTATAAGGCCTTTGAAACATATCAAACATCGGAGAATTCGAAAGAAAAAAAAACTCCAAAACAAGAAAAGAAATTTAAAAAAGAAACGAAAAAAATTAAAAACAAAACGAAAATACGAAAAAAAGACTCATCCATCTACGAAAAGCAACGCCGACACCCCCCCCCTCCCCCCCCCCACAAAAAAGATGTAAAAAAAAAAAAAAAAAAAATAGACCGACCCCATCAAAGCCTAATACCAATCCCCGAGAGATAAAAGGTCTTGCGGCGCCGCCATCTTACCCTGGGGGAGCAAAACCTCAGGGACCTCCCTTGCATGACCAGGGAAGGGAACAAGGAGCGGGGAGGGGAGGAGGAGAGAGGAGGAGGAGGAGGAGGAGGAGGAGGAGGAGGAGGAGGAGGAGGAGGAGGGGGAGGGGAGGAGGAGGAAGAGGGGAGGGGGAGGGGGAGGGGGAGAGGGAGGAGATGGAGGTGGGAGGTGGAGGAGGAAAAAGGAGGAGGGAGGGGAAGAGAAAGTGGGAGAAGAAAAAAAAAGAAAAAGAAGTGGAGGAGGAGATGAAGAGTGTGTAAGGAGGAGGAGGAGGGTGTAAGGAGGGGAAGTAGAGGGGAGGAGGAGAAGGGGGAGGCGACGGCGACCAAGGTGAGGTGGGTCTATGAGGCGCCGGAGGAGGTGGGGCTGAAGGTGTGTAATTGGCAGAGGTGGAGGAAGAGGAGGAGGAAGAAGAAGAAGAAGAGGTGAAGGAGGAGAGGAGGAGAAGAGGAAGAGAAGGAAGACAAGAAAAGAGGAGGAGGAAGAGAAGAAAAATAAAAGAAAGAAGAAGAGGAGGAGGAGGAGAAGAAGGCGTCTAAGGCGTGAGAGGTATAAGGGGTGCCGATGGAGGTGGAGGTGAAAATGGAGGGAGAAGTGGAGGAGAAGGCAAATACGAAGAAAGAAGAGGAAGTGGAAGACTTCAGAGGTAGAGGAGGGAGGAGGAACGGAAGAAGGCGAGAACAAGGAGAGAAAGAGGAGGAGAAAGAAGATGAAGATGATGAGGAGGTGGAGGAAAAAGAAGAGGAGAACAAGAACAAGGAGAGGAGAAGAGGAGCAAGAAACAAAGAAGAGAAAGAACAGAAACAACAACAGAACAAGCAAGAGGAAGAAAGAGCGGGAAAATAAAACAGAAAAGCCAAGAAAAAGAAAAAGAGGCAGAGGAGGAAAAAAAAGAATAATAGTAAGAGGAAGAGGAAAAGGAAGAGGAGGAGGAGGAGGCCGGGGGCGCAGCAGCAGCAGCAGCAGCAGCAGCGTCGTGGCGCCAAGGGGCGTGCGGTCGGGGCGCCAAGGATTCCAACCCCCCCACCCCACCCCACCCTCCCCCTTCCTTTTTTCTCCCTTTTTTTTTTTTTTTTTTTTTTTTTTTTGTATATATGTGTGTGGAGCATTTTGATTGGTGGTGCTGGTTTATAGGCGGGTTGGGTGAGGAGGTGGGGGGGGGGGAGATGGGGTCTAAGGAGTGGGGAGGGGGAGGGATGGTTAGGTGGGTTGGGTGGAAGGGGGAGGGGATAGGGTCGGAATTATTACGTCTTTATTGCAGGTTGTTGTTGCTGGAGAGAGGGGGATAGGTGGAGGGGAGGGGAGAGGGGGAAGAGGAAGGGAGAGGGATAGAAGGGGAGGGGAGAGGGGTAGAAGGGGGAGGGGAAAGTAGGAGAGGGAGGTGAGAGGGGTAGAAGGGGGAGGGGGAGGGGGAGAATAGGGGGGATACGGGGAGAGGGTGGGGGGCAGGGGCAGGGAGAGAAACAGGGTGGGTTGAGGGGGAAGGGGAGAGAGTCTAAGAAGGGTGTATAGTTTATCTCCTTCTCTCATCTTTCCCCCTTTTTTTGCGCAGTTTAATATCTCTTCGGCAACAAAAGAGGGAATATTCAAATTCCTTCGCGCGAGTTTTGACTTTGACTTTGACACGTGAGACAAAAGTAACGAGAGAACCGAGAGAACCGAAACCGAATGAGGTGAACACGTGAGATGGCGAAGAGTTCGGTCGTTGGATGCTCTCTGTCTGTCTGTCTGTCTGTCTGTCTCTGTTTCTGCCTCTTTCTCTTTCATTTTTTTTCTTTTCTTTCTCTTCTTCTCTCTCTCTCTCTCTCTCTCTCTCTCTCTCTCTCTCTCTCTCTCTCTCTCTCTCTCTCTCTCTCTCTCTCTCTCTCTCTCTCTCTCTCTCTCTCTCTCTCTCTCTCTCTCTCTCTCCTCTCTCTCTCTCTCTCTCTCTCTCTCTCTCTCCTCTCCTCCACCCCTTCCCTCTCTCCCTCCCTTCAAAGCTACCAGAAAGGCGCTCTGTACCTGCCCGCCCACACGCCCATCCGCCCACTAAGCCTTCTGAGGCGGGCGCCTTGAGAGGAAAACGACAAACGCCATTTTTTATCATTTTTTTTTTTTTTAATCTATTTTTTTGTTATTTCTTTTGGATAAGGACGTTGCCCCCCCCCTCCCGGTCTGCTCTGGTAGTGATTAATGAGAAAGATAATATTGATAAAAGAAAATACGAAAGGGCGATGCATTTGATGATGTTGGGCTAATGAGGATAATACTGATGATAACTGAAGTATTAATGATCACGATGATAACATTAATGACGATGAAAATGATTGATAACGAGGAATGATCGTCTTGATAAAAGATAGACGATAGTACGGCACGTTTGATAGTATTAACAACCTTAATGGCACGATTTCCTTCAAGAGTGAGGACAGAATCACCCAAACAAGGGACTGAAATGATGCTTTGCCTTCTCTGCCTTTGCAGCGATGGCGTTCGAAGGCGGGTTTTTTCAACGTTTTTTCGTCACGACCCATTTTGGTTTTGTGCTTGACCTTCGCGACCCAGTAGGTCCAAGCGGTCGTAACATATATATGTATATATGTATGAATAAACAAATAAAGAAATATATATATATATATATATATATATATATATATATATAATATATATATATATATATATATATATATATATTATATATTATATTGATATTGATGTGTGTGTGTGTGTGTGTGTTGTGTGTGTGTGTGGTGTGTGTGTGTGTGTGTGTGTGTGTGTGTGTGTGTGTGTGTGGTGTGTGTGTGTGTGTGTGTACGAATGTATGTATGTATGTATTAAGGGCTTTGTTGATCGTGTGTAATCTTAGCGTCCCAAAAAGTTACAAAATAGATAGGAACTACCTGAAACAAAGGGAAAACCGCCTGCACTTCCCTGTTCACCGTAATTAGTGCACCTGCTTGTTGTTGCTTCTCTTCTCCCAGGCTGGCGCATAGGAGGCCGCGAGGAACTCTGTGGCGACCCTTTGAGCTTGGCCCCTACTCCGAAGAGGGAAGAGGGGGAAGGGAAGATGAGGGGAGGGGAAAGAGTGGAAGGAGGAAAGAGGGGAGGGGAAGAGGGGAAGGAGGGAAGAGGGGAAGGAGAGAAGAGGGGGAAGGAGGGAAGAGGGGAAAGCGGAAGAGGACGGACGGGAAGAGGAGGAAGGAAGGGGAGAGGAAGGCTGTAGATAGATTAAGGAGAAGGGAAAAAGGTGAATGAGGGAAAGGGATAGGGAATAGGACGAGGAGGAAGGAATAAGAGGGTGGATAAGGAAGGGAGAGACCAAGGGAGACGTCACATTGTCTCAAGATGTCGAAAGGAAGCAAATTCTGAAGTTAGACGTTAGAAGTTAGAATTAAAATACAATTGGACTCGTGAAAAAAAAAAAAAAAAATGCTGTCTTCTGTTACTAATCATTTCGAAACTTTTTTTTAGTTACTTGTCTTTTCGAATTTTAGTGGTGGTGGGGGGTGATGTAGATTGCTTGGTTTATCAATTCATTCTTTTTATTTTATTTATTTTATTTTTATATGAATTTGGATCTCTGTATGTGTCTATGTGCGTATTCGTCTATATATTTAGCCTTCGTATCTACCTCTTTATCCAAGTCTTTTTTTCGGAACAAACAAAAACATCATTTAAAAAAAGATCCAAAGTATATATTTAGCCTTCGTATTTTCCGAACAAAAAGAAAAAAAAACATTAAAGAAAAAAAATCTACCTCTTTATTCAAGTATTTTTCGAAAAAAAAAATCAAGAAAAAAAATCTAAATAAACATCAAAGCTTAACGTGAACATCCTATCGGCTTGATTGCGTCACTTCAAAAGACAAACCTTAGAAGACGTTTGTCAGTCTCCTTGGGGAAGGGGAGGGGGAAGGAGGGAGAAAAGAGGGAAGAGTGGGGGGAGGGAGAGGAGGAAGGAGGGAGAAAAGAGGGGAAAGGGGGAGGGAGAAAAGAGGGGAGAGGGGAAGGAGGGAGAAAGAGGGAAGAGAGGGGAGGGGGAGGGGGAAGGAGGGAGAAAGGGAAGGGGAAAGAAAGGGGGAAGAGGGGGGAGGTTGAAGTAGGAAGGAAGGAAAAGGGAGAGAAAGGAGGGCAGTGCGAGGAGATGGGAGAGGGGAAGAAGGAAGAGGAGGAAGTGAATAGTGGGAAATCAGAGGGAGAGGGAAATGGATCTGAGGAAGTAGGGGGAAGGGAGAGGGGAAAGAAAGAAGGAAGAGAGGGAGAGTGGGAAGAGGGGAAGGGGGAGGGGGGAGCAGACCTGTTGACTCAGAGCAAGGAGGATTTTCTTACCTGGTATTTCTTTGAAAGCACGAGCCCCCCCCCCCCGCCCCTTGCCCAAAAAGAAATATGTATATAGAGGTACATACATACATATATAATGGTGTGTGTGTGTGTGTGTGTGTGTATGAAAGCAAATAAATAAATGTGTGTATGTATAAGTATTATATATATATATATATATATATATATATATATATATATATATATATATATATATATATATATATATATATATATATATATATGAGAGAGAGAGAGAGAGAGAGAGAGAGAGAGAGAGAGAGAGAGAGAGAGAGAGAGAAAGAGAAAGAAAGAGAGAATGACATGAAAAAATGAAATGAATAGAATCAGTTCTCGGGGAAAAAATCTTGTGGTGGTTCGTTCAGGTAATGTAATTTTGCTCGTCTGTTCAAGGACGGGAAGGAGGAAGAGCGAGAAGAGAAGAAAGAAGGGAGGAAATGAGAGTGGGAGAGAGGAGATTTATGAAAAGGAAAAAAAAAAGGAATGAGAAAAGTGCGAAAGATAGAAAGACGGAAACCAGAAGAACGAGAAAAGAAAGAGAGAGAAAAGATGTAGAAAGGATAAAGAGAAAAGCAAGAAAAAAAGGAAAGGGAATAGAGAAACGGACAGATTAAGGAACACGCACGAAAAAAGGAGGAAAAACTAAATAATAAAAGAGAATCATTGGCATTCGAATCCTTTTGGCGCCGAGATGACAAAATCGCATCGGGAAAAGACGCGGGAATCGTTTCTGGCAGAATGGCGGACGATCCCAAAGTCTGGTTTATAAGCGAATGGGCGACAACTATGAACTGACCGGGAATTATACAACAAAACCGAAAAGACGGGAAGTTATGAGCGTGACAACTACAACAAAAAGAGAAGGAAAACCTTAATTCGTTGTATATTATTGTATGACGTTTTTTATAGGAATAGTCAAGTGTGGTTTGCGTGTATTCAGTTTTAAAAGATATATCTTGAAGAAAAATTATAATGGTAATAATTACAATGATGATGATGATGATAATAACAACAACGATGATAATGATAATGATAATGAAGATATGAATGGTAATGATAATAGTAGTAGTGATTATAATAATAATAACAGTGATGATAATGATCATAATGATAAGATGATGTGGATGGAATTAATAATAAATAAACAGAAGTCAAACACCGATAATCCCCATTAAAACCGCCATTCGAGAGCCGAGACGCCGCCGCCGCCGCCGCACCGCCCTCCCCGCGCGGCCCCGACGACCCGACGACGGCGACGGGGGAGGAGGAGGAGGAGGAGGAGGAGGAGGAAGCCTCAAGTCGGCCGCATCCTCGTCTCCCGCTGCCTCCTCCTCCTCCTCCTCCTCCGCCGCCGCCGCCGCCGCCACCGCAAACGCCGGCCGTTCATCGTCGCTCGAGAGAGAGGAGACCCAAGAAGTAGCTGCCAGTCTCCCGTCACCTTAGTCGCGGCGCGCACGCATCCGACCGCGCTGGAGGACGAGGGGGGGGAGAGCAGCCACACCGACGGACACGCACACACGCACGCACGGAAGCTTAGACGTAAACAGACGTACACGTACATTCACGGACGGGAGTATAGAAACGTACGAAAAGACGTACGTACACATTGAACACGCATTACACACACACAAGGACGAATTATACACTTACACGTGAAAACACACACACAGACGCACCCACGCACGCACGCACGCACGCTCGGACGGCCTGGCGGTCGGGAGCGCACGCACGAACACACGCACTCACGCTCGCTCTCTCTCGCTCTCTCTCTCTCTCTCCAAAACACACACTCATT
>NW_020871758.1:70000-77673 GCF_003789085.1 Penaeus vannamei
GAGCGAGAGAGAGAAAGAGAGAACTGAAAAAAAAAACAGAAACCGCCCATGAACACAAACAACCATCTCATCCCCACTTCCTCCCTTCCTCTTCCAACCGCCCTCTTCTTTCTCACGAACACGGGACACGCAAGAGAAAGGAAGGAAAGGAAGGAAGAAGGGCACAGTGCCAACCGAAGGTCCAAAGAGCAGGGGGAAGGTCGTTGATAATATATGCAGAATTGACCATATCTCTTTCGCTTTTCAAGGATTGCTTCGAGTCCCAGCACCACTCTCTCTCTCTCTCTCTCTCTCTCTCCTTCTCTCTCCTCCTCCTCCTCTCCCTCTCTCTCTTCTCTCTCTCTCTCTCTCTCCTCTCTCCTCTCTCTCTCTCTCTCTCTCTCTCTCTCTCTCTCTCTCTCTCTCTCTTCTTTTTCTCTTTTTCTTCTCTCTCCCCTCCCTCTCTCTCCCTTTCTTCTCTTCTCTCTCTGTTCTGCTTTCTCTCGTCTCCCTCTCTCTCTCTGATCTCATCATCTCTCTCTTCTCTCTCTCTTCTCTCTCTCTCTCTCTCTCCGTCTCTCTCTCTCTCTCTCTCTCTCCTTCTCTCTCTCGTCTCTTCTCTCTCTCTCTCCTCCTCTATTCTCTCTCTTCTCTCTTTTAAGGGGGGAGGGGTGGAAATTACCACGGGCAAAGATACTCAGGTCTGCTTCTTTTTGGCATGTGTTTGTTTGTTTGTTTGTTTGTTTATGCTGATAAAGGTATTAGCATTGTGTATGAAGGATTCTCTTTATTTCCGGGTGGTACTGTCCCTGTTAGCGTTGTATGTCTGTCTCAATACCTATCTACTCCTCCCTCCCTCCCTCCCTCCCTCCCTCCTCTCCTCCTCCCCTACTACCTACTACCTACCTACCACCTACCTACCTATCTATACATCTGTCAATCAAAATATCACTACCTACCTACCTAACCTTTCTACCTTATTT
This sequence comes from Penaeus vannamei, assembly GCF_003789085.1. NCBI lineage: Eukaryota > Metazoa > Arthropoda > Malacostraca > Decapoda > Penaeidae > Penaeus > Penaeus vannamei. The sequence goes on from NW_020871758.1 coordinate 70,963, forward strand.
AACACCTACCTGCCTATCCATTCCACAGTCAAACCTACCTACCTACCAAGACCTATCGCATCCTATCAATCAACCTACCTACGCAACCTACTTCCTACCTATTTATTACCTGCCTATCATCCATATACCAATCAACCACCTATCCTACCTACCTATCTACTACCTAAACTTCCTTCCTATTGACCTAACTTGCCTAATCCACTATCATCATCTACACCTTATCAATGCTACCAACCTACCTACTACTGCTTATCCTACCTTCCATCCCCTACCTCATTTTACCTACTGTCTATCCATCCATATACCAACTACCTACCTACCTTCCTTCCTATCTAACTACCATACCTACCAACCTATCCATACGGTATCAATCAACCTACCTACCTAGCACCAACACCTACCTGGCTTGTCCACTATCATCAAACTTCCCGAATCAACCTACCTACCTCTAACCTATCCATTCTATCAATCAACCTATACCTACCTACCCACCCCTCACCCTCTTCGTTTCCCTCCCACCACCCCATTCCCACTCCTCTATCCTCGCCCTCTCTCTCCCCAGATCGACCCCTCACTCCATCCTCCATCCCCCCCGCCTATAGACGTCCCGGCCTCAATATCCCCAGACCGCGGCTCCTCAGCCCGATGGACTCGGAGTCAGGATCTGGCCAAAACAACGTTGGTCAGGAATCCAAAAGGCAGAAGCTTNTTCTTGTCTTCCTCCTTCTTCTTCTTCTTCTTTTTTCTTCTTCTTCTTCTTCTTCTCTTCTCTCCTCTTCTCTTAATCCTCTCTCTTCCTCTCTCTCCTCCTCCTCCTCCCTCCTCCCCTCCTCCTCCTCCTCTCCTCCTCTCCTCCTCCTCCTCCTCCCCCCCTCTCGTCTTTGAACTAAGTCGTCTTACTTTCCCCCACCCCCCTCTCTCTCTCTCTCTCTTCCGCCATTCCCCACATTCCTTCTCTTCCCTCCCTCCTCTCATCCCTTGGCCCTGCCCCTCTTCCCCCACATCCCCCACCCCCACCCCAACCTCACTCCAACCCCCACAAACCCTCCCCCATCCAACCCCCAAACCCCATCCTCACCCCCCCCCCCACCCAACCCACCTTAACCACTAAACGCGATCTTTGAAGGAACCCCTTTCTACCTTCTGAGAACCCCCCCCCCTCCTCCTCCAGTGCACATCCGGGTATTGTTGCATCTCGTTTGTTTACATTAAGACGCTATTTGAGGTGAGAAGGTTTTTTTTTCCTTTTTTTTTCTTTTTTTTCTTTTTTTTTGTCTCTCTTCTTCTTCTTCTCTTCTCCGGGGAAGATTGCCTCATGGGAGGTAGTGTTGGGTGTGCGGAAGAGGGGGAGGAGGGAGGGGAGAGCGAGGGAGGTGGAGGGAGGGAAGGGAGGAAGAAAAGGGAGGTGGGAGGCCAGAAGGGAAGGAGGAGGAAGGGAGAAGAAGAGGAGGAGGGAGGAAGAGGAAGGGGAGGAGGAGAGAGGAGAGCAAAGAAGAAGAAGAAGAGGAGGAGAGAAGGAGGACTAGGAGAGGGGATAAGGAAGAAGACTAGGAGAGGGATAGGGAGGAAGACTAGGAGGGAGGAAGAGGAGGACTAGGAGAGGAAGGAGGAAGAAAAAGAAAAAGAGAAGAAGAAGAAAAGGAGAAGAAGAAGAAGGAGGAGGAGGAGGGATCGAAGGAGAAGAGATGAGATGAGATGCAGGATGAAGGAATTCCTTTTTTTGCAAATCGGATCTAGTGTTCTAATTCCAACGGAGAGGATACGGCTCGCGTTTCGTCTTCCTCTCGACACTCGGGAGAGGGGCAGACGGTCGGTCAGTCAATTGGTCGGTCGTCAGTCAGTTGGTCGGTCAGTTACTTAGTCAGCTCATTGGTCGGTCAGTCAGTCAATGGTCGGTCGGTCAGTCAGTCAAGTCAGTCAAAGGTCCGGTCAGTCAGTCAGTCAGTTGGTCGGTCAGTTGTCAGTCAGTATAGTTAGTCAGCCAATGGTTTCGGCCCAAAGTAGTCAGTCAATTGGTCGGCCAGTCAGTCAGTCAGTTAGTCAGTTAGTTAGTCAGCCAATTGGTCGGCCAGTCAGTCAGTTGGTTAGTCAGTCAGTCAATTAGCCAGTGAGAGAGAGAGAAAGAAGAAAGACAGAAAGAAAAAAGAGAGAGAAGAGAGAAGAGAGGAGAGAAGAGAGAGGAGAGAGAAGAGAGAGAGGAGAGAGAGAGAAAGAAGAAGAGAATGAGAACAAAAGAGAAGCGAGAGAGGCGGAGTCTGAAGTGAATGGGAGGTGGGTAGGTAGATGGAGCAGGTGGGGGGGAAGGGGGAGGGGAGGGTGGGGGAGATGGATGGAGGAAGCAGCGTACAACACACCTGATGATAACGACAGTCTGGCGCCAGCTGACTATATGAGACATGGGGGAGGGGGTGTGGGGGAGGGGGCAGGTAGGAGCGGGTGGGATGGAGGTGGTAGACAATACGGGAGGGAAGGAAGGGGGGGGAGGGAGGGGAGGTAGACGCTGGATAATCGCACCTCGACATTTTGTGCGTGCATGGGGAGGGGGGAACGAAGGAAGAGAAAAGGAGGGGGGAGAAGAGAAGAGAAGAAGAAGAGACACATAGACACGCAGACAGGAAGAGAGAGAGACGGAAAAGTCGAGTATCAACACAAACACACACACACCACACACACACACACACACACACACACACACACACACACACAACACACACACACACACACACACACACACACACTTTCCACCCCCCACCCCCCTCCTTTCTCTCCCCCTCCTTCTTCTACGTATTTTTTTTATCCCCGTCTCTCGTTTGGTTTCCGCTCTGTGCCTTGGAAGTGCAGCTAGCGCTTTTGTGCTCGATTTTAGCGGTTGGATATAAAAGTCCGGAATAGCGGCAGATGACGTCACTGTAAACGTTTGTTTGTTATGATGAAAACTGACGCGGCGGTTGTTCGGCGGAGCTCAGTCGAGGCGAATTCTGGAACTGATGCAAGGAGGAGGATTGGAGGATCATTCAGAAGGGAGGAGGGAGGGAGGGAGAGGAGGAGGAGGAAGGAGGAGGAGGAGAGGAGGAGGAGGAGGAGGAGGAGGAGGAGGAGGAGGGAGGAGGAGGAGGAAGGGATAGGAGTGTGTGTGTGTGTGTGTGTGTGTGTCTGTGTGTGTGTATGAGTGTGTGTTGTTTGCATACGTATGTGCGTGCATTCACAAACAAACAACAGCAACACAAACAAAAAGCGCTGCTGCAACCCGGCCTCCAAACAGCTTCACCCCCCCCCCCCCCCCGAAAAAAAAAATCAACCAGATCGAACCAGATAAAAAAAAAAATCCGCGACAAAACCCCGCGACTTTAACCCCTTCGCCGCGTGTCTATGGGCACTGTTCCCGATGCCCGTTATTGCCCCATCCGTCACGAGTCGGGACGTGATCTGGCGACGCGGTTGGGGTCATCGTGGCCGCCGAGACGCAACTTGAGGGAGATTTATGGCGATCGGGAAGCGGTATTTGGCAATGGCGAAGGGTGACATGGCCGATCACACGTCGACGCCTCTTGTCCCGCTGAAAAATGAAGAAAAAAAAATAATATGACGAGTGGTGACGAATCGACGACGGGACGGGAATATATCAGGGATTATAGGCGTCTGTGTGTGTGTTCTGTCTGTCTTCTTCGCTGGCTTTATTTTTCCTGTTCTTCTTTTCCTTCTTTCTCTTTTTCCTCTTTTTTGTATTTTTTTCTGCTCTCCCTTCTTTTACGTTTTTGTCTTATTTTTTAACGTTTTTCTTTTCTTTTTCTTCTTTCTTTTCCTCTTCTTCTTCTTCTCCCTTTTACACGTCTTCTTCCTCTTCTTCCTTTTCCTCTTCTTCTCTTCTTCCTTTTCCTCCTGTCTTCTTCTTCCTCTTTTTTTCGTGGAATATCGAGGTATTGGCACCATCGTCGATCATGCTGCACGAACACTTAAGAAAAAAAGGGAATCAATAAAAATAAACAAAAATCAATCATCATCATCCTTCATTTATCATATTTTATGTTGTTGTTTCACCCACAAGAAGCGGAAATGCCCCCTCCCTTGCCCTCCCTCTCCCCACCCCACCCCCTCTCCCCCCTCTTCCCCCGTCCCACCATCCCGTCTTTTCTCTCTTCTCTCTTATTCCTTCTTCTCTCGTATCTTCTGTCTCCTTCCTTCCTCTCTGTCTTTCTTTCCCGTCATCTTATTCCCTCCTTCGCTCTACCCACCCCTCTCCTTCCCTTCTTCCCACTCTATCCTCTCTCCCTTTCCCCCTTTCCTTTTTTTCTCTATTCCTTCTCCCTCTCCCATCTTTCTCTCCATTCTTCACTCTCTCCCTCTCCCTTTCTCTCCTCCTTCTCTCCACCCTCTACTCTTCCCCCTTTCCCTCTCTCCCACTCCTTTCTCCCCTCCTTCTCTACCCTTCTCCCTCTCCCTTTCTCCTCTTCTCCCTTCTCCCCTTCTCCCCCACCCTCCACCCACCACCCTCTCTCCCTCTCCCTTCCCCTCCCCCACCCCGCCCCGACACTGTAAATCAGCCTCATTGAGGTGGCCTTATGATTGGCGCCAGTGAGATTTTAGATCTGTTTATATCTGACACATTAAATCGCATACGGGGGGAGGGAGGGGCGTATTGGGTAAGGGGGGAGGGGTGGGGTCTTATACCTACCCATCGTACTCCCACTCCCCCCTTCACTTACCATCCCCCTCCCCACCCACTCCCTTCGTCTCGAATCGGTTTTCTTGATTTTTTCCTTTTTATTATTTTTTTTCGTAGAAATGTGAAACAAAAGTTGAAGCGATGTGAAAAAGCGTGTTTTGTGTTTGTTCATCTGCTTTTGTTTATGTTTTTTTATTGTTATTATCGTATTTTATTGTTGTTATTGTTTATTTATTATTATTATTGTTATTATTATCATTTATTGTTGTTGTTGTTACTGTTGTTATTACAGTTATCATTATTATTGTTATTATTATTATTATGAATATTTGGTTATTATTATGGTTAATATGATTATTTCAGTCATTTGTAATTATATGTTTGTCTGTTTATCCCTTTATTTACATACCACGATCGTGTGCGCTCTGAAGTCTTATAGACATTATCATTGTTTCCTTCTCCTTCTCTTGTTCTTATCCTTCCATATGCTCTTCTTCCTTCTTTCTTCATCTCGTCCTTTGTCTTCTTTCATATCCTTTTTTTGCTCCTTTTTCCTTCTTTCTCTCTATTTAATCCCACTCTTTCTTGAATGACGTCATCATGGTGGCGCCAAGGATCTCTCCCCCCCCAACCCCTCCCCATTTGGTCTACCCCTTCTTCCTTGCACCCCATGCCCCCCCCCCCCCCATTTTTTTCCTCCTTTCCTCCTGCCATCCTCCCTTTTCATTCTCTTTTTCTGTCGTTTCTCTTCCTTCTTCCTGGTATCCTGTTTTTTTTTCCTTCATCCCTCCTCCCTTCTCTTCTCTCCTCCTCCTCCTACATCCTAACCTTCATTTCCTCGTCTATCCTTCGTTTCTCTCCCCTCCCTCCTTCCCGTTCCACCCTCCCATCGTCTCCCTACCCCTCCCGTCTCCCTACCCTCCTTCCCTTTCCCATTCCCTCCCCTCCCTTCCTCTCCTTCCCTCCCCATACCCTCCTCTACCCTCATCCTCCCTTCCACCCCCTCCCTCCCTCCTCCCCACCTCCAGTGACCTTAATAAAGGCCGCACCGCGCGAACCCACGACGCGGCGACGGAGGGGGGGGGAGAGGAGAGAGAGAGAGAGAGAGAGAGAGAGAGACAGACAGACAGACAGACAGACAGACAGACAGACAGACAGACAGACAGACAGACAGACAGACAGGCACAGGCAGCAGGCAGGCAGGCAGACAGACCGACAAGAGAGACAGACAGACAAGACAAAAGAAAGAAACCGAAAATAAAACGAAATTGGTGAACAGACAAAGCAACAACGAAAAAGAAAGAGAGAGAGAGAAAGAGACAGCCAGACAGACAGACAGAGAAAGGAAGGAAATGAATAAAGAGCGATAAAGACGAAGAGGCGACGCGAGAGCAATACCTCAGGAATACTTAGCTCCCGAGAAGGGCGTCCAGCATGTAGAGAGTGGCGGCGCCTACGTCATCGCGAACATCTACTCTTATGCAGGATCGTCTCCGCGAGTGGGCGCGGGTGGGTGCGAGGGAGAGGGGGAGGAAGGGAGGGAGAGGAGAGAGAGAGAGAGAGGGGGTGAGAAGGAGAGAGAGAGAGAGGGAGAGGAGGGGAAGGGAGGGAAGGGAGAGAGGAGAGGAGAGGAGAGGGAGAGAGAGTGAGTGAATGAGTGACAAGAGGACATGAGAGAGAGATGGATAAAGTATGAGGAGGAGGGAGAGTGGTAGAGAAGAGGAGAAGAGAATGAGAAAAGAGAGGAAAGAGGGAGGGAAAACGAAGCGAAGTGAGGAAAGTAGAAAGGAGCAATCCATCTCTCACAGGTAGGATAAACCCTGTAATGGTACACCAGCGGGAAGGTTGCTAGAATCGACTTAGTCATCCAAATATTGCAAGATAGTGCGGCTCACGGCCTGGGGGGGGCGAATGACGTGTGACGAGAGGCCGTCGCTCTCGTGGCCCGGGGACGCGACGCTCGAGATAACGCGTGCAGTATCGTGGGAACAACGTAGCGAGTGCCGGTGGGCGAAGGGAGAGGCACCGGAGGCGGCCGCTTATTTGTG
>NW_020871758.1:80465-92965 GCF_003789085.1 Penaeus vannamei
AAAATTATTTATGGCAGGCACGAGTGCTGTGGCAGACGAGAGATGGACCGGCGATTGTTCACTTACTCATGGAGTTGGAATACAAGAAACGGTAAGAGATCGAGCTCAAGGACGACTGGCACGAGTCTGGATTCTCTTTATGAAGAGGGTTGACGGCAAGAGATGCATTACGAGCACTAACACGAGAAAATACAGAGCTCAGAGATGACGTACCACACGACGGAACAGAGCTCGCGAGAGAACTCACTCCAGAAAACCGAAGAAACTCACAGAAAACGAGAAAGAAACTCACAGAATAACGGAGAAACTCACAGAAAACGGAAAAAAACGGAAGAAACTCACAGAAAACAGGAAAAAAACTCACAGAAAAACAGAAACGGAAAACTCAGAAAACAGAAAACGGAAGAAACTCACAGAAAACGGAAGAAACTCACAGAAAACGGAAGAAACTCACAGAAAACGGAAGAAACTCACAGAAAACGAACTCACAAAAAACGGAAGAACTCACGAAAAACAGGAAGAAACTCACAGAAAACGGAAAGAAACTCACAGAAAACGGAAGAAACTCACAGAACGGAAGAACTCACAGAAAACGGAGAACTCACACAGAAAACAGAAAACGGAAAGAAACTCACAGAAAACGGAAGAAACTCACAGAAAACGGAAGAAACTCACAGAAAACAAAAACCAAAAAAACTCACAGAAAACGGAAGAAACTCACAGAAAAGAAGCTCACAGAAAACGGAAGAAACTCACAGAAAACGGAAGAAACTCACAGAAAACGGAAGAAACTCACAGAAAACGGAAGAAGCTCACAGAAAACGGAAGAAACTCACAGAAAACGGAACGGAAGACTCACAGAAAACGGAAAAAAACTCAAAGAAAACGGAGAAACTCACAGAAAACGGAGAAGCTCACAGAAAACGGAGAAACTCACAGAAAACGGAGAAGCTCACAGAAAACGGAAGAAACACAGAAACAAGAAAAGAAGAAACCAAACAGGAAGAAACTCACAGAAAACGGAAGAAACTCACAGAAAACGAAGAAAACACAGAAAAGAAGAACTCACAGAAAACGGAAGAAACTCACAGAAAACGGAAGACAGAAACGGAGAACTCACAGAAAACGAAGACAGAAAACGGAAGAACTCACAGAAAAACAGAAACTCACAGAAACTCAAAAACGGGAAGAAACTCACAAAACGGAAGAAACTCACAGAAAACGGAAGAAACTCACAGAAAACGGAAGAAACTGAACTCACAGAAACGGAAGAAACTCACAGAAAACGGAAGAAACTCACAGAAAACGGAAGAAACTCACAGAAAACGGAGAAGCTCACAGAAAACGGAAGAAACTCACAGAAAACGGAAGAAACTCACAGAAAACGGAAGAAGCTCACAGAAAACGGAAGAAACTCACAGAAAACGGAAGAAACTCACAGAAAACGGAAGAAACTCACAGAAAACGGAGAAGCTCACAGAAAACGGAGAAAACAGAAAACGGAAGAAACTCACAGAAAACGGAAGAAACTCACAGAAAACGGAGAAACTCACAGAAAACGGAAAACTCACAGCACAGAAAACGGAAGAACTCACAAAAACGAAGAGAAGCTCACAGAAAACGGAAGAAACTCACAGAAAACGGAAGAAACTCACAGAAAAAGAAGCTCACAGAAAACGGAAGAAAACTCACAGAAACGGAAGAAACTCACAGAAAACGGAAGAAACTCACAAGAAAACTAACTCACAGAAACGGAAAACTCACAGAAACGGAAGAAACTCACAGAAAACTCACAGAAAACGGAAGAAACTCACAGAAAACGGAAGAAACTCACAGAAAACGGAAGAAACTCACAGAAAACAGAAAGCTCACAGAAAAACGGAAGAAACTCACAGAAAACGGAAGAAACTCACAGAAAACTCACAGAAAACGGAAGAAACTCACAGAAAACGAAGAAACTCACAGAAAACTCACAGAAAACGGAAACACAGAAAAACGGAAGAAACTCACAGAAAACGGAAGAAACTCACAAGCACAGAAAACGGAAGAAACTCACAGAAAACGGAAGAAACTCACAGAAAACGGAAGAAACTCACAAAAACGGAAGAAACTCACAGAAAACTCACAGAAAAAGAAACTCACAGAAAACGGAAGAAACTCACAGAAACGGAAGAACTCACAGAAAACGGAAGAAACTCACAGAAAACGGAAGAACTCACAGAAATCACAGAAAACGGAAGAAACTCACAGAAACGGAAGAAACTCACAGAAAACGGAAGAAACTCACAGAAAAACGGAAGAAACTCACAGAAAACTCACAGAAAACCCTCACAGAAAACGGAAGAAACTCACAGAAAACGCTCACAGAAAACGGAAAACTCACAGAAAAGAAAGAAAACTCACAGAAAACGGAAGAAACTCACAGAAACGGAGAACTCACAGAAAACGGAAACTCACAGAAAACGGAAGAAAACGGAAGAAATCACAGAAAACGGAAGAAACTCACAGAAAACGGAAGAAAACAGAAAACGAAGAAACTCAAGAAAACGGAAGGAAGAAACTCACAGAAAAACAGAAACAGAAAACGGAAGAACTCACAGAAAACGGAAGAAACTCACAGAAAACGGAGAAATCACAGAAAACGGAAGAAAACGAAGAAACTCACAGAAAACGGAAGAAACTCACAGAAAAAAGAACTCACAGAAAACGGAAGAAACTCACAGAAAACAAGAAACTCACAGAAAACAGAAACTCACAGAAAACGAAGCTCACAGAAAACGGAAGAAACTCAAGAGAAAACGGAAGAAACTCACAGAAAACGGAAGAAACTCACAGAAAAGAAAAGAAACTCACAGAAAACGGAAGAACTCACAGAAAACGGAAAGAAACTCACAGAAAACGGAGAAGCTCAAGAAACGGAAGACACTCACAGAAAAAACGGAAGAAACAAGAAAACGGAAGAACTCACAGAAAAGGAAGAAACTCACAGAAAACGGAAGAAACTCACAGAAAACGGAGAAGCTCACAGAAAACGGAAGAAACTCACAGAAAACGGAAGAAACTCACAGAAAACGGAGAAGCTCACAGAAAACGGAGAACTCACACGGAAGGAGCTCACAGAAACGGAAGAAACTCACAAAGAAAACGGAAGAAACTCACAGAAAACGGAAGAACTCACAGAAAAACGAAGAAACTCACAGAAAAACGGAAGAGCTCAAGAAAAAACGGAAGTAAGACTCACAGAAAACGGAAGAAGCTCACAGAAAAACGGAAGAACTCACAGAAAACGGAAGAAACTCACAGAAAACGGAAGAACTCTTCACAGAAACGGAAGAAAGCTCACAAGAAAACGGCAAAAACTCACAGAAACGAAAAAAGAAAACTACAGAAAACGGGAAGAAACTCACAGAAAACGGAGAAGTCCAGCAGAAACTTCACAGAAACGGAAGAAACTCGAAGAAACTCAGAAACAGAAAGACGGACGGAAGTCACAGAAAAAACGGAGAGAAGCGTCACAGAAAACCCACAGCCCACAGAAAACGAGATCCGGAGGCGCTCATCTGATTAAGCTCTTCTGACAGATCGAGATGGAGCTTCAAGAGCGAGAGATGAACTTTCTGCAAGATTTGGTCGTCGGGGAGGAGGAGGGGCGTCGGAGGGGTGGGGTGGGGGAAGGGGAGAAGGGGGTTAGAGGGGGAAGGAAAGAAAAAGGAAGGGGGAGGGGGGAATATCTCCCTTCAAGTCCGTCCTCTCAATTCTTCGTTTCTCCTCTTCTCCCTCCCTACTTCTATTCTCCCCTTGTCTCTCTCTTCTCCTTCCTCTCGTACATCTCCTTCTCCCTCTCTCCCTTTTTTCTCTCCTTCTCCCTCTGCCTCCCTTCTCCCACTCCCCCCCCTCCTCTGCCTCCCACTCTCTCTCCTTCCTTCCTCTCCATCTCCCACTCCCCTCTCTCCCTTCCTCCACTCCGTCCCTCTCCTTCCCTCCCTCCCTCCCTCCCACTCCCCTTTCTTCCCTCCCTATCCTCCCTCCTTCCTCCCTTCCTTCTCCCTCCTTCCCACCCTCCTCCCTCCTTCCCTCCCTATCCCTCCCTTCTTCCCTCACTCCTCCCCTCCCTCCTTCTCCTCCTTCCACCCTTCCCTCCTTCCTCCCTCTACTTCCACCCTCCCTTCTCCCACCCTACCTCCCACCCTCCCTTCTCCCACTCCCCCCCCTCCCTCCCTCCCTCCCTCCCTCCCTCCCTCCCTTCCCACTCCCCCCCCCCACCTCATTCCCGAGAGCCAACGAAGCAGCTGTAGCGAAGCCCCGACACATGTACGTTAAAAGCCAACGGGAGGAACCAGCCAAAGCACACACGGAAAAGATCATAAGTCTATATGCAGTGTGTAATTATGTTGACGGGAGCTTTTATTTTTTTGTGTGTGTGTGTGTGTGTTTTTTTTTTTTTTTTTTTTTTTTGGTGCTTCTTGTGTGTGTGTGTGTTTTTTATTATTATATGTATTGTCGTGTTTTTTTTTCATTTCTTTGTTTTTCTTTTTCTTGTTTTTGGGCAATCTGTGGTGTCTTTGTTCGTTCTTTTTTTCATTAGATTAAATTCTTTTTTTTTTTTTTTCCTTTTCTTGTTTTGGTTATTCTGTGTTTTTATTGTCGTTTCTTATTCTTCTTTATTAGTTTTATTAAGTTTCGTTACTTTGTCATTTTTTTATTTCATAAAATGTTTTTTTTTCTTTTTCTTTTTCTTGTTTTGATTATTCTGCGTTGTCGTTCGTTCCTTATTTTCGCTTGTTTCTCTTCTATTATTAATCGTTCGTTCCTTTATCAGATTATTTCTTTTATTCCATTTTCGTTATCTGCGTTGTTCCTTCCTTTATCAAGTTATTCCTTTTATTCCATTTTCGTTATCTGCGTTGTTCGTTCCTTTATCAAAGTTATTTCTCTTATTTTATTCCATTTTCGTTATCTGCGTTGTTCCTTCCTTTATCAAGTTATTCCTTTTATTCCATTTTCGTTATCCTGGATTTGACTCTTTATGATGAATTGTTATCATGATTGTTATAGTTATTTGTTGGGAAAAAAGTTATTGACATTAAATATATGTTATTTTAGATACGACAAGGCACTTTAGCATTATAATTTGAAAATAAATATGTAGTTTGTTGTCTCTTTTTTATTTTTCTGTCTTTCTTTCTTCTGTGTTCTTTGTACTTCATTTTCTTTCCTCTTGTATGTTCTTTGTTCTCGCTATTTTGTTTTCTTGTTTCTCATTCTCCTTGGCTTTATTTCCTTCTCTGTTTCCATCATCTTTTACGACCTCCTTCATCTCCCTTTCTCTCTTCTCTTCTTCTCATTTTGTGCCATTTCCTTTGTTTTCTTGGTTACTCCCCTTTTTATCATTCTGTTTTCATTTTCTCTTCGTCTCCCTTTTGCTGAAAATCAATTTTTTGTCTTGGATTATTCTCCTTTATCAATTGTCCTTTTTTGCTCCTTTAGAAAAAAAATGTGTGTGTGTGTGTGTGTGTGTGTGTGTGTATGTGTGTGTGTGTGTATGTGTGGTGTGTGTGTGTGTGTGTGTGTGTGTGTGTGTGTGTGTGTGTGTGTGTGTGTGTGTGTGTGTGTGTTGTGTGTGTGGTGCGTGTCTGTGTGTGTGCGTGTGTCTCTGCGCGTTGTGTGTGTGTGTGTGTGTGTGGTGTGGTGTGTGTGTGTGTGTTTGTGTGTAGTGAAGCGTGGTGTGTGTGTGTGTGTATTTCGTATATTGCGTGCGACGTGTGTGTCTGTTGTGTGTGTGTGTGTGTGTGTGTGTGTGTGTGTGTGTGTGTGTGTGTGTGTGTGTGATGTGTGTGTGATGATGTGTGTGTGGTGTGTTATAATGAACAAATAAAATTGAATGGATAAATACTAAAAATAAAATCAGACAAGAAGATAAATCATAGAAAAGGATATAAAATGACATGGGATCCTCCCATCCCTCCCCCCTCCCCCCGCCTTCCCATTAATTCCTTATTGAAAACGAGTATTTGTGGCTCCTTCCCTTCCCCCCCTTTATCCCTAATGTTCCCTCCAACTTCACCCCAATGATTACCCTTACCCAGCCCTACACTTTCTTGTCTCCTTAAATCCCCCCACCATCGCCTCACCCTCCCACCCTCCCCCTAGATCTAAAACCCTCCCTCCTCATCACCCTTCCCTTCCTCTCACCCCTCCCCTCGCACCTAAATCCCCCTCACCCTCACTCTTAACTTCCCTAAAACCCCTCCTCCCCTTACCCCTCCCTCGCTCTTACCCCTAAAAACCCTCCCTACCTCACCCCACTAATTCCTTCCCTCAACCCCCAACCCTTTCACCCCTTTTTTTTCTCCCCCTACCCCCCGGGCCCTTCACCCATTTTTTACTGCACCAACCCCCACCCTTCAACGACCATATTTTACTCCCCATACCCCCACCCCTCACCGCTTTTTTTGCCCCCCAACCCCCACCCCTCCAAACCTTTTTTATACCCCCAACGCCCCACCCTTTCAACCCCTTACGCCTCCTCACACCCACCCCTTCACCCTTTTTACTGCCCTCACCCCCACCCCTTCACCCTTTTTTTACCCCCCCAACCCCCACCGACCCTTCAACCCTTTTTTTACTCACCTCACCACTCCAACCCTTCACCCATTTATATTTACTTCCCCCAACCTCCACCCTTTCCAACGCGAGAATCAATCCGCAAGACACCAGGGTGAAAAATATGGTAATGCCTAATCCAGAGGGATGTTCATGAGTGGATACGTCAGGATAAGGGATGAGGGAAGAAGAGGAGGGAGGGAGGGGAAGTGGAGGGAGGGAGGGAAGGGAGGGGATGGGAAAGGAAGGGAGGGAGGGAGGGGGGATGGGGAGGGGAGGAGGGGGGAAAGGTTTGGGGGAAAGGGGGATAGGGAAGATAGGGGGATAAGAAGGAAGAGAGGGGAGGTAGGGAGGGATAGAGGTAGGGTGGAAGGGAGGGAGGGAAGGGGGTAATTGGGAGGTTAGGGAAGGGAGGGAGGGGGAAGGAGGGAGGGGGGAAGGGAGGGAGGGGGAAGAAAGGGTGACTGAAGATAGGGTGGAGAGAGAAAGGAGAAGGGAGAGGGTTTATGGGAGGTGAGGGATGGAAATCGGAGGGGATAAAAGGTTAAAGGGAGGGGAGGGGAAGAGGGGAAAGAGACGGAGGGAGGGTGTGGGAGGAGAGAGAGAAAAAAAAATACATATAATATATAATATATATATATATATATATATATATATATATATAATATATACTAATAAAGAGAGAGAGAGAGAGAGAGAGAGAGAAGAGAGAAGAGAGAGAGAGGAGAGAGAGAGAGAGAGAGAGAGAGAGAGAGAGAGAGAGAGAGAGAGAGAGAGAGAAGTGGGGAGGAAGAGAGAGAGAGAGAGAGTAGAGAGAGAGAAGAGAGAGAGGAGAAGAGAGAGAGAGAGAAGAGAGAAGAGAGAGACGAGAGAGAGAGAGAGAGAGAGAGAGAGAGTGGGAGAAGAGAAAGAGAGGAGAGAGAGAGGAGAGACAGACAGCAGACAGCAGACGGACAGTCAACAACAACAGAGTTAGAGAAAGATAAAAAGAAATTCAAAAAATATATATATATAAACCACAGATAACTTCACAATCCAAGTCACACACCACAAAAATAACAACAGACGAAAGAAATACAATATGACGATCTTAACTTGAACCCTTCCTCTTTTTTCTTTTTCTTCTTCTCATCCTTGTTCTTGTTCTTACTCCCTTGTTAGTTTGTTTGTTGTTGTTGTTTCTCCTCCTTTCTCTTCCTTCTTCCTCCTCTCCTCCTCCTCCTCCCTCCCTCCTCCTACCTCTTCTTCCTCTCTGCTCCTCTCCTCATCCTCTTCTTTCTTCCTCCTCCACCTCCTCATCCTTTACCTTCTCCTCCCGCCTCCTTCCTCCTCCTCCTCCTCCTCTTCTTCTCCTCCTCTTCTTCCTCTCCTCCTCCTCCACCTCATCTCTCTCTCTTGCAGGCGGATCCGGTTAGCTACACGACGGAATGCCATCAGCCTGTTTCACACCTTCCCGCCATTTTTAAACCGATATGACGTCACTCATCACGTCCCATTCACAGGCGAGAGGGGTAGGGGGAGGGGGAAGGGGAAGGGGGAGGGGGGCTTTAAGGCGGTAGGGAGGGGGAGGTTTCAAGGCCCATGGGGAGGTTGGAGGGGGAGGGGGAAAGGGTTTAAGAAGGACGGGGGGGGTAAGTAAGGAAGGGGGTCGAGACAGTGGGGGGGGGAAGGGGAGGCGGGGAGGGAAGGGGGTGTAGAAGGTTTTGGGGGGGGAGGGTAAGGAAGGGGGAGTCGAGGCGGTGGGGAAGGGGAAGGAAAAAGGGGGAGGGGGTCAAAAAGGGTCCAAGCGCATGAGAGCGGAAGAGGGGGTTAAAAAGGCGGTTGGGGGAGGGGGGAAGGTAAGGAAGGGGCGTCAAGGGCGATAGGGGAGGGGAAGGGGGTAGTCAAAATAGCGGGGAGGGAGGGAAGGGGGGAAGATGGTCTTAAGGAAGTCTTGGAACTGCCAAGGACACCGCCATGCTTGGAGATGTGGGTCTTTAAATAAGCGGTGCTTGCGTAAACAAGTATCCTGCATATATAGGCATTCATATGCGTGTACCACAACACATGCATACATACGAATAGATAATCACAAACACNCTCCTGTTACTCATTTTTACTTTTTTTTCTTCTTCTTCTTCCTCATCTTATTAACAATATAAATGATAAAACCTAATTCCAACATTGCCTAAAAAAATAAAACGAAAATTAAAAATTTGATAATCATAAAAGTAGTAAAAACATTGTATGGAAAACAGAAATACGATAAATAAAAAATAAAAATTACCAGTGAGTAATGTAGTAAGTGAAAAAAAAAAAACAATATCTTATTCTTTAGAACTAAGTAAAAAAAAATATATGTATATTATTAATTTCTTAATTGCAGTCGTACATGATGAATTATTCTGTGGTGCCTCCGGAGTCTTCATTAAGGCGTAGTAAAATAAAAGGTAATATTGGGGTGTCTTGAACTATGTCATTATGCTGAGAGTTAATGAAGCTTTAATAATAAGCTTTATTTCCGTGTCCTTCTTCTTCTCTGCGTGTCTCTCTTCCTTCTTTTTCTGTCCTTTGGCCTGTCTGCGTTCTTGCTATCTATCTATCTATCTATCTATCTAATATGTGTGTGTGTGTGTGTGGTGTGTGTGTATGTGTGTGTGTGTGTGTGTGTGTGTGTGTGTGTGTGTGTGTGTGTGTGTGTGTGTTGTGTGTGTGTGTGTGTGTGTGTGTGTGTGTGTGTGTGTGGTGTGTGGTGTGTGTGTGTGTGTGTGTGTGTGTGTGTGTGTGTGTGTGTGTGTGTGTGTGTGTGTGTGTGTGTGAGTGTGTGTGTGTGTGTGAGTGTGTGTGTATGTATGACACATATCTATATCTATATACATAATATATAATTAGATAGATAGATAGATACACATACATACATCTGTGGCCAAATACTGTATAGCTCACATCCTTCGCACAAAAGAACATAAAGGCAAGAAAGATGAAGACATCCTTCCATCCTGTCATCCCGAAGAGAACAAAAAAATCCTCGTGACATCGACCAGGATGAAAATGCAAGAAATCGAAAAAGGATTCGGAAAAAAACTATTCAGTTCATTGTCTTTTTTTCTTCTGCTCTTTACTTCGTTTGCTTTTTGAAAAAAAACATGATTGGAAAGTGGATTGGATATTCAGGGTTATACAGTGTCAAGGAAAGTTTTATTGGCATGGAAGCAATAATAACTTCAGTCGCTTGGATCAGATGATGGCAGCAATGATACACTCGGTCACCTGTACACACGTATACATAAGTACAAGGGCATGTATATGTAGATATGTATTATATTATATATATATATCCATACATATATAAACATATGTATGTCTGTGTGAAAGTACGCACACACACACACACACACACACACACACACACACACTCACACACACACACACGCTGCACGTGTGTGTATGAAATACTTAATTAGGTTTCGTCAGCGAGACCAGATATATATATATATATATATATATATATATATATATATATATATATATATATATATATATATATATATATATATATATATATATATAACATATTCAAAAACAAGAAAAAAAGCTATGAATTAGAATGAATACCTTTACAGTGCACGAAATGTGATTCGATAAAATGTTCATTAGATAAAAACGTTTATTTCTGGTAAAATGGTAATCATGTTTTTTTTTTTTTATTGGTTATTCATTATTAATCATAACTTCTTTTTTCAACTTAGAATTAAGCCTTTTCTCGTAACATCACCTGAAGCGCAATAGGGAACAATTATTTAAAACTTTTTTCCAAAATGAATTTCAATCTTACCATAAAAGAAAAGATTTAAAGTTCTCTTTAGGGGGAAGAAATATGGAAGGGAAATGTGAATTAATTTTCTAAAGTTTCCCATATAAGATATGATTGATTTATTCATCATCCAGCGACATTTCAATTCTTAAAGAGCACTCATAAAGCTTCGGTCTTTTCTTTAATGTCGTTTTTTATGATGATGAAAGAGGAGAGAAAATGATATTCTATCACTATAGGTTGTGTATGCCTTCTGTAGCAAAATGAGTTTAAATATATATATATATATATATATTATATATATATATATATATATATATATATATATATATATATATACTATATATATATATATATATATATATATAATATATATATATATATATATATATATATATATATATATATTATATATATTATATATATAATGTACATTCTATGTGTGTGTGTGTGTGTGTGTGTGTGTGTGTGTGTGTGTGTGTGTGTAGAGATGAAGAGAGAGAAAGTGTAGAGAGAGAGGAGATGCACAAACACTCACATATATAACCTGCTCAAAACACACACACACACACACGCACACTCGGGCAGGCATATGCCGTGCACCCAGCTATGCCACGCTGTATGAAATACTTAATTAGGTTTCGTCAGCGAGAACAGAATTCAATTTCACAAGAAAAAAACTGCGGAATACATAATGGGCCGAAGTTTGTACCCTATAGTGGGGTCGAAAAGAATATCTGAAAAGATGTTTGTAAAAAGAAATATGAGAGCATGTGAAAGGAGGATCTAAACACTTATGCGATAAATGAATGTATGTTATTCTCGGGATCGTATTCCTCAAATTAGATAGTTTAGTATTATTTTATTATTATTTTATTATTATATTATTATTTATTATTATTTTAGTATTCATCAACAAGATGGTTTGTATAATTTCCCAGGTACGTTTCTCATACGAGGAGATATAAAGGTAAATATATTATTAATAGAGTCCATTGGCAAAGGTTCTAATTGAACTAATGATTCTCCTTTTATCTGATCTCTTTGGTAGTTTGTGAAATATAAACTGAGGAATTCCTAATGAAATAGCAATACACATGGCTTTTAATTTCCTGGAAAGGATATCACTCACTAATAAAACGTAAAAGTGAAGCAAAGAACACCAATTTGCGCTGGAAACTCTAAACCTTCGTGTACACAAATGGAAACCGAATTGCATATTCTTCATCAATCAAACACACAGATACCTGCTTTCTCTATTGCGATAAACCCCCTCTTCTTCTCTTCCTCTTCTATATATCCCTCCTTTATTCCTAGTCTCATCCACCGACTATTACCATGAGATTTCTTCTCTCCTTCTATATCCCTCCTTTATTCCTAGTCTCCATCCACCGAACTATTACCATGAGATTTTTCTTCTCTTCCTACTTCTATGTATCCCTCCTTTATTCCTAGTCTCCATCCACCGAACTATTACCATGAGATTTTCTTCTCTTCCTACTTCTATATATCCCTCCTTTATTCCTAGTCTCCATCCACCGAACTATTACCATGAGATTTTCTTCTCTTCCTACTTCTATTATCCCTCCTTTATTCCCTAGTCTCCATCCACCGAACTATTACCATGAGATTTTTCTTCTTTCTACTTCTATATATCCCTCCTTTATTCCTAGTCTCCATCTATTACCATGAGTCTTCTACTAATCCTAGTCTCCATCTACCGAAATATTACCATGAGATTTTCTTCTCTTCCTACTTCTATATATCCCTCCTTTATTCCTAGTCTCCATCCACCGAACTATTACCATGAGATTTTCTTTCTCTTCCTACTTCTATATATCCTCCTTTATTCCTAGTCTCCATCCACCGAACTATTACCATGAGATTTTCTTCTCTTCTACTTCTATATCCCTCCTTTATTCCTAGTCTCCATCCACCGAACTATTACCATGAGATTTTTCTTCTCTTCCTACTTCTATATATCCCTCCTTTATTCCTAGTCTCCATCCACCGAACTATTACCATGAGATTTTCTTCTCTTCCTACTTCTATATATCCCTCCTTTATTCCTAGTCTCCCATCCACCGAACTATTACCATGAGAT
>NW_020871758.1:110465-120465 GCF_003789085.1 Penaeus vannamei
ATAGAATAAAATAAAATGAAAAAAACGACACCAAACACAAAACAAAACTAAAAAAAACCATAAGAATATAAACAAAACAGCCTCACCCAACGGAATCCAACCCCTTTAGGCGGCATCTCTAAGACCCATTAGTCGGATGAAATTTCACTTAAATTATGAATCTTTATGATACATATACTCTTCAAAAAGCAAGATTTATGAAGCATTAAAACACGTAATGGCTGGAAAAATGTGCTTATCTAATTAATACACCGTGTGTTTTGTGATGCAATATTGCGTGGACATTGAATATAAATCTGATATTGACTATGATAATATTTATGTGACTTAAAGGAGATTGGATTAAAATACGTTGTGATGGAAAGAAATTGAATGAGGCTGCTAGAATTATATAAGAAAAGGAAATAAATTTTTCTCAGTTTCTATGTTAATTATACGTTGTCATCGTTATCATTATTATTATCATTATCTTTATCATTACTGCTGCTGTTATCATTATTATATGAATGTTTTTTGTTGTCATTGTTGTTATCATTATCATCGTTATCACTTTCATTATCTCATCATCATGATCATCACTATCATCATTATTGCCATCATTATCATTACTAATCCATTTTTTATCATTATCATCATTATCATTATTATCATTATCATTATCACTATCATCACGCTTATTGTCATTGATATTACAGTAATCCATTTTTTATCATTATCATCATTATCATTATTATCATTATTAATCCATTTTTTATCAGTATCATCATCATAATTACTAATCCAATTTTTATCATTATCATCATATCATTATCATCATTATTATATCATTATCTTATTACTATCATCACGCTTATTAATCATTGATATTATAGTAATCATATCTTTATCACTTATTGCTGTTGTTGTTGCTTTTATTATTGTTGTCTTCTATTGCTGTATTCTAATCACCGAGCAATTCCTTATCTTAAACTTATTAAGTATTACAGATTATTATCAACTCCCTTATAATAAAATCCATCCACAGCTTAATAGCTTAATACTTAAAAAAAAGTTCTCTTAACAAACAGCATTTCACACGAAACTCGACACTAACATCAAGCAAAGCCATATAAGGATATAACCCATTTTAAAGATATTTAAAGAGAGAGAGAGAGATAGAGAGAGAGAGAGAGAGAGAGAGAGAGAGAGAGAGAGAGAGAGAGGAGAGAGAGAGAGAGAAGAGAGAAGAGAGAGAGAGGAAGAGAGAGAGAAGAAGAGAGAGAGAGAGAGAGAGAAGAGAGAGAGAGAGAGAGAGAGAGAGAGAGGGAGGAGAAGAGAGAGAGAGAGAGAGAGAGAGAAAGAGAGAGAGAGAGATGAGAGAGAGAGAGAGAGAGAGAGAGAGAGAGAGAGAGAGAGAGAGAGAGAGAGAGAGAGAGAGAGAGAGAGAGAGAGAGAGAGAGAGGGGAGGAGCAAGAGAAGAGAGAGAGAGAGAGAGAGAGAGAGAGAGAGAGAGAGAGAGAGAGAGAGAGAGAGAGAGAGAGAGAGAGAGAGAGAGAGAGAGAGAGAGAGAGAGAGAGAGAGAGAGAGAGAGAGGAGAGAGAGAGAGAGAGAGAGAGAGAGAGAGAGAGAGAGAGAGAGAGAGAGAGACGAGAGAAGAGAGAGAGAGAGAGAGAGAGAAACTGAGACGGAGACTGACGGAGACAAACAGAAAGAGACAGGCAGAGAAAGAGAGAAAGAGAGACAGACAGACAGAGACAGAAAGAATGAGAGATAGAGATATGAGCCACCATTTAACAAGGCATTAAAAAACTGACATCAACACTTACCAAACCACTGATTAAGCGCCTCATATTCCGTGGTACCAGATACCAGATACCATGTACGGAGCAAGCACGGCTATCGCTACTGATACAGCACGGTCGAGGACAATAGGAGACGGTTTTGGGGCTTTCCAACTCGTTAATTGCTGTGAATGGGAGGGCTGTTGAGGGCTATGGGGCATAACAGGGCTATACGGGGCGGGGGGGGGGCTATCCAGGGGCTACGGAGGGGGAAGGGGGGGCGGGCTACGGGGGAGACGGGACTATCCAGGGACTACGGGGGTCAGGCTATTCGGGGCTGAGGGCAGGGCTATCCATGGGCTACGGAAGGGGGCGGGGGGCTATCCAGGGCGAGGGAGGACATGCTATGGGGGGGGGGGGCAGGGCTATCCAGGGGCTACGGGGGGGGGGGGGCAAGGCTATCCAGAGGCTACGGGAGGGGGGCAGGGCTATCCAGGGCTCGGGCAGGGGGCTGGGGCGGGAGGCGGGCTATACGGCTACGGGGGGGGCAGGGCTATCAGGGGCACGGGGGGGGGGGGGGCTATAGGCTAGGGGGGGGCAGGGCTATCCAGGGTACGGGATGGGGGCGGGCAGGGCTATCCAGGGCTACGGGGGAGGACGGGCCTATCCAGCGGCTACGGGGGGGGGCAGGGCTATCCAGGGCTACCAGCTTCCAGGGCTACGGGGGGGGGCAGGGCTATCCAGGGCTACGGGGGGGGGGGGGCTACGGGGGGGGGGACAGGGCTATCCAGGCTACGGGGGGGGGGAGGGCTATCAGGGCTACGGGGGGGGGCGGGGAACAGAGCTATCAGGGTACGAGGGAAGAGGGGGGGCAGGGCTATCCAGCGGCTACGGAAGGGGGCGGGAGGGCTATCAGGGTACGGAAGGGGCGGACAGGCTATCCAGGGGCTACGGGAGGGGGGGAACGAGCTATCCAGGGCTACGGGAGGGGGGGGGCAGGGCTATCCAGCGGCTACGAGGAAACACGTCGATTGAACTGGTTTGGCGAGAGATTTGAAGTCGAATAGAAAGGGAAGTGTAGCTTGTTAGCTGGGCAGGAGAGGTCGACATGCACGATCACACGAGAGGAGTCGAGCATACATACATTCACTGATATGCACGCACACACACACACACACACACACACACACACACACAACACACACACACACACACACACACACACACACACACACACACCACACACACACACACTTCACGCACATACACATACATACACACACACACACACACACACACACACACACACACACACATACACACATTCACGCACATACACATACATACACACACACACACACACACACACACACACCACACACACATTCACCACATACACACACACAGCACACACACACACACAACACACACACACACACACACACATTCACGCACATACACATACATACACACACACACACACACACAACACCACACATATATTATATATATATATATATATATATATATATATATCTATATATATAATATAATAAATAAAATGATGATAGAACAGTAATAACACTGATGGTCTGTAAATTAGAATGATCAGTATAATAAATGATAATGATGATCATACCTTTGTTATAGATATGCGTATATTGTCGCGAAGGACATAATGATAGTAATAATAATATTGATACTACCACACTACTACTATATTACTACTATAATAATAATAGAAATAAATAATAGAAGTAATAATAATAATCGTAATAATAGAAATAATAAATAATAATCGTAATAAAAAAATAATAATAATTAATTAATAATGAAATATCGAAGCGGGATATTTTGATTTTTATATTCATTTTGCCTCTTCATTCTTCACTTGAGAGAAATGGGCATATTTGATTTTAAAAGTAAAAAGGAACTTTGTAAGAAAGGAAAATTATTACATTATTAAATTACTTTTAAGGGCGAGATAGAAATAAAAGTAAAATATCAAAGATACGTAAATTAAAAGATATTCGTCTCAAATTCCATTGAATCAGGTCGAATATGATTTTGAATAAAATACAAACACATAGTGCAATTGAAACTAAATTTGAAGAGAAACGTAACACAAAATAAACCTACACACATGTACATCATTAAAAAAGAAAAAAGAAAAAAAAAACACAGAATTAAAAAATAAGAATTAAAAAGAAAGAAAGAAACAATCAAAATAAGAATTAAAAAAGAAAGAAAGGAAAAAAAATCACAGAATTATAAAATTAATAAAATTAAAAAGGAAGAAAGAAAGATAAACAATGAAAAAATAATAAGAATTAAAAAAAGAGAAAGAAAGAAAAAAACTTTATACAGTCTTCAAGTGTTTCATAATTTTAACAGCTATCTCTCCCTCTCCAGATCTGATCAAGATGAAACAAAACACGATTATTAAGTCTCGGCAAAGAATGAAATATTTCTCTTCTTCTCTCTCTCTCTCTCTCTCTCTCTCTCTCTCTCTCTCTCTCTCTCTCTCTCTCTCTCTCTCTCTCTCTCTTCTTTCTCAAACTCTTCTCTCCTCTCCTTCCCACCTGACAGTTATAAAAGTTTATGAATATCCAGAAGGTTTACTTTTAATCTCGATGTCAGAAACGTAAACGAAAGGAAAACAAAAAGGGGTAAAAAGAAAAGAAAAAAAGAACGATAAAAAGAACGTGTTTTTCATATTGATCAGAAAGCCTTCGAGAAGACGGCGCTGGTGTCCTAAGTTTTAGCTTTAAAGTTTATTTTGATTTTGATGAAATTATTCAGCTGTATTCATATATAATTTCAACTATGGAATAAACTACATCTTATTAATATTTTGCCTTAATGCGAACGTTATTCATGTATTTTGATTTTGATGAAATTATTCAGCTGTATTCACATAATTTTCAACTATGGAAATATACTACATCTTATTAATATTTACATACCTAATTGCGAACCGTATCATGTTGACAAATGTAGAAAGAATGAATGAAAAATGAATATCTTCACAATTCAAACAGATGTATTTGACCGATGTATTTCTGACGAATCTATATTCGAAACCGGTCAAATACATCTCTTGTATTGCGAAGATGTTCATTCTCATTCATACCTTTCTACATACACTTTCAGGACTTTCGTATAACGCAAATCAGTTCTTAACACAATTTTATACGAGAATCTTCATTATTGTAGAAGTCTTAACGTAATCTCAGGTCTGTCCGTTTCAAAAATACAATATTCTTATCCTCTTACGTTATCTTGGTATCTATCTTATCTAGCTTATATTTTTTCGGTTTATTCCAAGATCAATATATTTCTTGCGTCAATTGTTCGAAGGACAATAATGATAGTAATAATAATATTGATACTACACCACTACTTCTACTATTACTACTACTATAGAAATAATAATAGAAGTAATAATAATAATCGTAATATTAGAAATAATAATATAATCGTAATAAAAGAATAAAATAATAATAATAATGAAAATATTAGTAATAATGATAATAATAATAATAATAATGATAATGATAATAATAATAATAATAATATAATAAATAATAATAATAATAATAATAATAATATAATAATAATAATATAATATGATGATGACAATAATAACAATAATAATAATAATAATAATAATAATTAATAATAAATAATAATAATAATAATAATAATAATAATAATAATAATAACAATATTAATAATAATAATGATAATAATAATGATAATAATAAAAAAAAATAATAAAAATAACAATAGCAATAATAACAATAAATATAAAACATCAACAATAATAATAATATTGTACGAGGACAACAAAATAAACCGATTTCCTACTTGAGTTCTTTCTTACAAGGAAAGAAAAAAAAAAAAAAAAGAAAAAAGAAAAAAAAGAAAAGAAAAAAGAAGAAGAAAAGAAGAAAAGAAGAAGAAAGAAGAAGAAGAAAAAAGAAAGAAAGAAAAAGAAAAAAAAAAAAAAAAAAAAAAAAAAAAAAAAAAATATATATATATATATATATTATATATATATATATATATATATATATATATTACATATACACACAACTACTAACACTTTCCTTGATTCTTTTTCAGCACATGGCTTAAGGATCATAGTTGCTTCATACTATCTTTTATAAACATGTGAATTAAAGATATGAAAGACACGTGTTTTCATACTTAATGTGAAATGATAATGTAAAAGTGTCATGCATATACAGAATGTCTAAAGTCTTTTTTTTTTTCTTTTGTTTTATTCTAATTAGTTGAAAAGTATATTTTTAACGAAGCATACTAACACACATACACACACACACACACACACATAAACACACACACACACACACACACACACACACACACACACACACACACACACACATGCTAATAAATGTTCTAGCCAGATATTTCCATTCAATGTTCATTATATTCATCCCTTCTTAAAAAAAAAAAAAAAAAAAAAAAAAAAAATGGAACTTCAAAAATTTACTCATTATCACATATTGACAGAAAGCTTCAGAACTGTTTTTTCTTCTCCTCTCTCCTCTCTTTTTTTAAGGGGGAAGTTAAGGGAGAAAAAGACCATTAAATTGGAATGAAGATTACATATACCGAACGAAGTTTTACGAGTGAAGTATGGAGAATGAAGAAAAATGTGACCAATTATTTTGCACCTATTCTTTGCTTGAGTGTATGCTTTTGTTGTCTCTTTTTATTATGGCAAAAGAAAGACTAAACAAAGAAAAAATATTCTTCCAGGTTTATATATAGAGAGAAAGAGGGAGAGAGAGAGAGAGGGTAGAGAGGAAGGGAGAGAGAGAGAGGAGGGAGAGAGAGCGAGAGAGAGAGGAGAGAGAGAGAGAGAGAGAGAGAGAGAGGAGAGAGAGAGGAGAGAGAGAGAGAGAGAGAGAGAGAGAGAGAGAGAGAGGGGGAAGGGAGAAGGAGAAGACAGACAGACAGACAGACAGACAGACAGACATATAGATAGGCAGAGACACAGGCACACATTTAGATAGATGAATATATACTGTTAAATATATATGTCGACGCTAAATACGCAATATTCAATATATGAATAAAAAGACGGGTAAATATATAGATCTATCTTAAATCTCTAGTTTTCATTCAAGTGTGAAAGATCAGAGAAAAGTCTCATGATAATAACATAATCTAAAGTTTCTAGTACTTTAAAAGTAATTAAATTATGTACTAACCAAAAGGATCTATAAATACAAAAAAGGGAAGCATAATCATAATAGATTTTACATTATTACTACTATTCTCTACTCACTCTTTCTATCCTGTTGTGTTTAAGAATTCGCTTTGCTTTCCATTAAGGTTTTTTATTTGAAAACCTTTGTATTGACTCTAAAACTAGTTAACTTATGAACTAACCACAAAGGGAGGCATAATGATGATAGATTTTACGTTATTACTACTATTCTCTACACACTCTCTCTTAACACAATTTTATACTAGAATCTTCATGATTGTAGGTCTTAACGTAACCTCAGGACAGTCAGTTTCAAAAATACAATATTCTAATCGTCTTACGTTATCTTGGTATAACAACTTATCTTTCCTTTTGCATTCCATTAGGCTTGTTACTTGAAAATCTTTGTATTGAGGTATAGTCTAGTTTGTCTAACTGCCGGATTGGTGCTAATGG
This sequence comes from Penaeus vannamei, assembly GCF_003789085.1. Lineage (NCBI taxonomy): Eukaryota > Metazoa > Arthropoda > Malacostraca > Decapoda > Penaeidae > Penaeus > Penaeus vannamei. The sequence goes on from NW_020871758.1 coordinate 117,927, forward strand.
TCGTTTGCCTAAAGATATTGTGGAATATACTCTTGGAAGCATGGAAAGAGGAAAAGGGGAAGAAGAGAGAAAGGAGAGGGAGGTAGAGGAATAACGACAGCTACAAAGAAGAATAAGGAGAAGAGGAAGAAAGAAATGAAGGAGAAGAGGAGGAAGGAGGAAGGAGGAAGAAAGGGGGGAGGAGGAGGAGGAGGAAGAAAAGAAAAAAAAAGAAAACAAACGCAGACAGAACAAGAAGAAAGACCAACTAAATGAACATTACTAATAACAAGAAATATATGATCTTAGGAATAATACCGAAAAAATAAGCTGTTATACCAAGATAACGTAAGAGGATTAGAATATTGTATTTTTGAAACTGACAGACTTGAGATTACGTTAAGACTTCTACAATCATGAAGATTCTCGTATAAAATTGTGTTAAGAATTGATTTGCGTTATACGAAAGTCCTGAAAGTGTATGTAGAAAGGTATGAATGAGAATGAATATCTTCGCAATACAAGAGATGTATTTGACCGGTTTCGAATATAGATTCGTCAGAAATACATCGGTCAAATACATCTCTTGTATTGTGAAGATATTCATTCTCATTCATACCTTTCTACAGTTTCCTACATGAATACGGTTCGCATATTCATTCTCATTCATACCTTTCTACATTTGTCTACATAAATACGGTTCGCAATTAGGTATGTAAAATATTAATATTTAGTTTATTCGGTATTTGAAAATTATGTGAATACAGCTGAATAATTTCATCAAAATCAAAATACATGAATACGGTTCGCAATAAGGCAAAATATTAATAAGATGTAGTTTATCCGATAGTTGAAAATGATATGAATACAGCTGGATAATTTCATCAAAATCAAAATAAACTTAAAGCTAAACTTAGGACAACAAGCGCCGTCTTCTCGAAGGTTTTCTGATCAATATGAAACACGTTCTTTTTATCGTTCTTTTTTTTCTTTTCTTTTTACCCCTTTTTGTTTTCCTTTCGTTTACGTTCTGACATTCGAGATTAAAAGTAAACCTTCTGGATATTCATAAACTTTTATAACTGTCAGGTGGAAGGAGAGGAGAGAATAGCTTTTAGAGAGAGAGAGAGAGAGAGAGAGAGAGAGAGAGAGAGAGAGAGAGAGAGAGAGAGAGAATATTTCATTCTTTGGCGAGACTTAATAATCGTGTTTTGTTTCATCTTGATCAGATCTGGAGAGGGAGAGATAGCTGTTAAAATTATGAAACACTTGAAGACTGTATAAAGTTTTTTTTTTCTTTCTTTCTTTTTTTTATTATTTTTTCATTGTTTTTTCTTTCTTCTTTCTTTTAATTCTTATTATTTCATAATTCTGTGATTTTTTTTCTCTTTCTTTCTTTTTTAATTCTTATTTTTGATTGTTTTCTTTCTTTCTTTTTAATTCTTATTATTTTTTAATTCTTTGTGTTTTTTTTTTTTTCTTTTTTAATGATGTACCTGTGTGTAGGTTTATTTTGTGTTACGTTTCTCTTCAAATTTAGTTTCAATTGCACTATGTGTTTGTATTTTATTCAAATTTATATTCGACCTGATTCAATGGAATTGAGACGAAGTAAAATTTGAGAAGTATGAAATATCTCTTAATTTACGCATCCTTGATATTTTACTTTTATTTATTTCTCACTCTTACAAGTTATTTAGTAATGTAATATTTTTCCTTTCTTACAAAGTTTCCTTTTTACTTTTATATACCAATATTCCATTTCTCTCAAGTGAAAGAGGCAAAATAAAATATAAAAATCTAAATATTAACTTATTTATCTTTACATATCGCAGGTTCAAAAATATGTATATCATAAAACTTAACGAACCCTTTTTAAAACCCTTTAAACCCCACAAACACCAATTCGAGTTGAGTTGAGGACAAATAACAACTTAAGGTATAACTTTATCCATTAAACAAACTATAATCTTATCTGTGACTTATAATTATCTATTACCAAAATACACGATGTGAATTTCTGAAGATCAACGAATTGGTATAGATGGAAAGAACCGCTTTTATAATGCATGTGGTCTTCGTAATATTCTTGATTTTAATGTATTTATCTAAGCCACGTGATGTTTTTGATTTTAATGTAGTTCATCTAAAGGCCCTATCACACTAGCACTTTTTTCCGTCAATTTCTGGGGTTTCGTCTGAATCTGAGGCTCTCCGCAAGGATCGTCTGCAAACGGAACGCCTCCCAGACCAAGACGGTTACGACCGTTTCCGTCTGACTAATTTCCGTCTTGATCTCGTGCTATTAATAAATCAGATAGGATGAGTGAATGTAAACGTGAGCTAATATTTTAGGACATTCGTATATACAATATACATCATCATATTTCTTTAAAATAACGCAAAATGTATGAGAATGTTCGTGTGATTCCCGGGACCTCACTCCGATAGCGCCATGTTTGTTTACATGAATTCCATACGGAGTTCATTTGGAAACGCAAAAAAATGACGGAAAAAGTGCTAATGTAATAGGGCCTTTCGCTATTAGATTTAGCACTTG
>NW_020871759.1:0-27297 GCF_003789085.1 Penaeus vannamei
ACAATATTGATATGCAATATGCAAAACATAAAAAGAGAAAAACACACTTGAAGCTCTTCAACTCGCGCCCTTTGAAGACACATCAAAGGCATATTGAAGACGTGTGATACTATTATATATATATATATACTAGGATATTATAGTACACAACATACAGGATCACATGTCAGATAGAAAGAGTATATCAACGATCGCCAAATAAAAACATGATTGAGCTTGACGAATCAAAGGCCGGGAGGCAATAAGGGTTATTTTGAATGCTCCTTTTGGTTAGTGATATTAATAAGGACTTTTCCCCAAGGAACCTTTTTTTCTGGGACCGGGGGTGGGGTGGTGGGGTGAGGGGGTGAGCGGGGTGGAGGGGGGGAGCCGAGGGAGGAGTCATCATACGAAGGACGACGTCGAAATTAGGGGAAAAGTTGGGAAGCTGTTTTCCCCCAAAATATTTGAAACTAAAATTGGAACTCTTGGGGGAAAAGAAGAGAGAGAAAAAAAAAAGTTGGAGAGGAAAAAATGGGGAAAATCTGCTAAGCTGAGGTTTGTTTGTTTTTTATGTTTTTGTTGTCTCTCTCGTTTATCTCTTCTCTCTCTCTCTCTGCTCTCTCTCCGTGCCTCGTTCGCTCGCTCTCTCTCCGCTTTCTCTCTCTCTTCTTCTCCTCTCTCTCTCCGATCTTCTCTCTCTCTCTCTCTCTCTCAGTTCTCTCTCTCTTTCAGGTCTCCCCTCCCTCTCTCTCTCTCTCTTCTCTCTCTCTCTCGCTCTCTCTCTCTCTCTCTCTCTCTCTCTCTCTCTTCTCTCTCTCTCTTCTCTCTCTCTCTCTCTCTCTCTCTCTCTCTCTCTCTCTCTCTCTCTCTCTCTCACTCTCGCTCTCTCTCTATCTCTCTTTCTCTCTCTTCTCTCTCTCTCTCTTCTCTCTCTCTCTCCCTCTCTCTCTCTCTCTCTCTCTCTCTCTCTCTCTCTCTCTTCTCTCTCTAATCTATCTATCTATCTATCTATCATATAGACAGATTAAACAGGGAATTGAAGAAGACAAAGATCAAAAAGAAAAAAGAAACAGGAAACAGAGAAGACATGAATATGAAAATAGAACAGAATAATTCGAAACAAGGAAAAAGGAAAAAAAAAAAAACAAGGATTCAGAATAATAGTGGAAATAGACAAATTATGTAAACTAAATGTCCGTATAAAACGAAGAAAACGAAAAAACTAAATATGGGTGGATGAACAGAAAAAAAATAATAATAATAATAAAAAAAAATCTGAAAGTGGAAATTGACGAGGACAAAAAGAAAAATAATATAAAAAAAAAATGTGGAGACAAAAAATAACAGTAAGAAAACAAGGAAACCTGAGGATCCCTTATGGAAAGCCAGAAAATCGGAGCACAGGAACCGAAGCAAAAGCGAAAGTCAGAATAAGCAAAGGAAAAGAAAGAGAGAAAAAAAAAGTTTGCAGAAGGGTGGGCGCTGCAACGTTGAGTGGCAACGAAGCAAATAAAAAGAGAAAATCCTGTGACGTGTCTGTATGGCTAGTTATGAATAGAATTTGCATGCTATATTGTCGCCCTCTTTGTCATCTCGGCTCAGTGGCTGTCATTACTCATTTATAAGATGTGTTTTGATGAATGCATTTGTCGGGTCATCTATCTCTCTGAAAAAAAGGGGAATATTCATTCCTTCCTTCTTTTCTTTCTTCATTCCTTTCTTTCTTTCTCTCTTTCTTTCTCTTTTTTCTCTCCTCTCTCTCTCTCTGTCTCTCTCTTCTCTTCTCTCTTCTCTCTCTCTCTCTCTCTCTCTCTCTCTCTCTCTCTCTCTCTCTCTCTCTCTCTCTCTCTCTCTCTCTCTCTCTCTCTCTCTCTCTCTCTCTCCTCTCTCTCTCTCTTTCTCTCCTCTCTCTCTCTTTCTCTCTTTCTCTCTTCTCTCTCTTCTCTCTCTCTCCCTCTCTCTCTCTCTCTCTCTCTCTCTCCTCTCTCTCTCTCTCTCTCTCTCTCATCTCTCTCTCTCCTCTCTCTCTCTCTCTCTCTCTCTCTCTCTCTCTCGTTCTCTCTCTCTCTCTCTCTCTCTCTCTCTCTTCTCTCTCTCTCTCTCTCTCTCTCTCTCTCTCTCTCTCTCTCTCTCTCTCTTCTCTCTCTCTCTCTCTCTTCTCTCTCCTCTCTCTCTCTCTCTCTCTCTCTCCTATCTCTATCTTCTGTCTATCCACATATCCATATGCCTTTCTTTCTTTTTTTGTGTTTACCACTGCCTCTCTATATATCTGTCATTCTATCTATTGACCTATCTATCTGTCTACTAATCTATATATCTGTCTATCTGTCAATCAATCTATCACTATATCTCTCTATCTACCAATCTATATACCTGTCAATCAACTTATCTATCTATTCATTTAACCAAAATTAACAAAAGGTTAACTGAACCACAAACAAAGAAAAAGATAAGAGATTAAATGAATAAGAAAGATAAAGAGAAATTAAATAAAATAAGAATATAAGAGATGAAAATAAATGAATAAATAAATAAATAAACATGACTGGATTCCCTGAAGAGAGAGAGTTCAATTCTCTTTGGAAGTTTGAATGACAGGCATACGAAAGCTAAGCTGGGGGGGTCAGGGGTCAGGGAGGGTCAGGGAGGAGGTGAGGGAGGGGAGGGGGGGTGACCTCGTGGGGAATTCCTGGTTGTGTACCTGTGTGATTGGCCGTGCCCGGGAGAGAGAGAGAGGAGAGGAGAGGAGGAGGGGGAGGAAGAAGGAGGAGAGAGGGAGAGCATGGTGTAGAAGGAGGAAGGAGAATGAGGAATGGGAAAGAGAAGAGAGAGAGAGAGAGAGAGAGAGGAAGGGGAGGTAGGAGGGGGGAAGGGAAGAAGTGGGGAGAGAGGGAGAAACAGAGAGAGGGTTTGAGGAGGTGAGAAGCAGGGTTTAGAAGGGAGGAAGAGAGAAGGAGAGAGGATGGGAAGAAGAGAGGGAGAGAGAGAGGAGGAGGAGGGAGGAGGGGGCGGAGGAAGAAGGAGGGAGAGAGGGAGAAGCAGAGAGAGGGTTTGAGGAGAGGAGGGGGTTAGAAGGAGGAAGAGAGAAGGAGAGAGGATGGAGAGAGAGGAGAGAGAGGAGAGGAGGGAGGGGGGAAGGGAGAAGGAGGGAGAGAGGGAGAAGCAGAGAAGGTTTGAGGAGGTGAGAAGCATGGTTAGAAGGGAGGAAGAGGAGAAGGAGAGAGGATGGGAAGAAGAGAGGGAGAGAGAGATAGAAGGAGGTAGGCAGACGGGGAAGAAGGGGGGAGAGGAGGAGAAGCAGAGAGAGGGTTTGAGAGTGAGAAGCATGGTAGAAGGGAGGAAAAGAGAAGGAGAGAGGATGGGAAGAAGAGAGAAGAGAAAGATAGGAAGGAGACGGCGGGGGGAAGAAGGGGGGGGGAGGGAGAGCCACAGAGAAGGGCATAGATAGATGGGAGAATAAGAGAGAAGAAGGAAGAAGGACTAAGGGAGAGAGGGAAGAGAGTAGTCAGGGAAGAGATGAGAAATTCAAAGGGGATGGGAGGAGAAAAACAGAAAGAGAGAGAGAGAGAGAAGGAGAGGGGAGGACGGAGGGAAGGGTGATGAAAGAAGAGAGGAGAAGATGAGTAAGAAGAATTGAAAAGCACAGTGGATGGGAAGGGAAAGAAGGGAGAGAGGACATAGAGAAGAAGGAATAAGGGAAGAAGAGAAAGAGAAAGGGAAAGATGGGAGGAAACGAAGATGAAGAAGAAGCAGGGAGAAAGAGAGGCAGAGAGAGGAGGACGAAGAACGGAAGAGAATAGAAGAAAGAAACAGAGTTAAAACAAAAGGGAGGGAATGGAAGAAAACCAAATAAGAAAAGAGAAGGAGAGAGGAGTGAAAGTAAGCGTGTATGAGAGAAAGAGAGAAGTGGGGAAATACAAACGTAGAGACACAGAGACGAACGGAGAGAGAGAGAGACAAAAATACACAGTCGAAATAGAGGAAAGGGAGACAACAATGAATGATAATAAAAAAACAAATAAGAAAAAGGCGATAACAATACTCTCACATTATGTAAACCAAGTAGAATGGTGAGAGACGTTAACAAGGGAATAAAGGAGTGAAGAATGGAGAATTGGAAAGGGGAGAAGAATTCCGAGAGGATAGGGTAAATATGGAGAAAGGAAAGGGAGAGAGGAATGCCGAGTAAAAGGGAGGAGAATAAACGGATAAAGTGATAAAGAGAGAAATTTCCAAAGAAAGGGGTCGAGATGAGAATGGAGAAGAGGTGGAGAGGGAGGGAAATGGAGAGGGTTAGAAGAGAATAGAGAGAATAAGGAAGATGAAACCTGAGGAAAAGGGAAGAATAGAAGTAATTGGGAGAGAAGTTTTTTTAGGGAGGGGAGGGGGAGGATAGAAAAAGATAGGAGAAAGGAAAATGAAAAGAAGTAGAAAGAAAGGAATAAAACGGGTAGATAAGAGAATAGGGAAAGGTTGGTAGGGGGGGGACTGGATTGGGTTTTGTCCAGGGGTAAAGAAGAAGGAAAGGGGGAAGGAGAATAGATAGGAGTTAGGAGAGAGGTAATGAAAAGGGATAGGGGAGAGAATGGAGAGAGCTTCTGGGAATGGCAGTAGAGAGGGATTGAGAGAGAATAGAGAGAAGTTAACCCCTAGAATCCTTTGGCTTGGAACGATAGAGAGGGACAGGCAGGAGGAAAATAGATAGAAATAGGAAATAGAATTGGGAGAGGAGCAACTGAGAGGAATAGGGACAGGGGAAATAGATAGAAGTTAGGAGAGGGATAGAGGGAGGAGAGAATAGATAGGAGTTAGGAAAAGGAGAGAGGGAGGAGAAATAGAAAGAATTTAGGAGAGATAAGGAAGGGAGAATAGATAGATTAGGAAAAGGATAGGGGTAGGGGAAATAGAAAAAATTTAGAAAAGGGATATGGGGAGGGGAAACAGAAGTTAGAAGAGGAATAAGGGGAGGGGAGAATAGATAAAAGTTAGGGAAATGGAAAGAAAAGGGGGAATAGATAGGAGTTAAGAAAAGGATAGAATGAAGCGAGGAGATAGATAGGATTTAAGAAAAGGATAGAGAGAAGCGAGGAATAGATAGGAGTCAGGGAAAGGGAAAGGAAAGCGACGACGGATCAATGAGCGGTCTCAAGGGTGAGCTTAGACGGCTGCCTTTGTGGTGAATTGACAGCTTTATCCCCCCGAGTAAAGGGAAGCCAGATGTAGAGCTAAATAACTAAGCGGCTGAATTTCCGCCATACGGGTTATTGGAATAGAGGGAGGAAGGAAGGAGAAAGAGAGAGAAGGGAAGAAGTAAGGAAAAGTGGGGAAGGAGAAAGAAGGTGGGAGGGAGGAGGGAGAGGGAGGGTGGAGGGTGGAGGGAGGGAGGGAGGGAGGGAGGGAGGGAAGGAGAGGAGGAGGAGAGAGAGAGAGAGAAGAGATGCAGAAGAAATAGACCAGACAGACATACATAAGAGAGAGAGAGATAGACAGACACAGATAGAGACATATAAAATACAGACACAAGAGAGACAGAATAGACAGATAGAGACAGATAGACAGACACATATAGAGACAGATAGACAGAGAAATCACAGATAGAGACAGATAGAGACGAAAGAGACAGAGATACAAATAAACACAACAGTCAGAGAGAGAGAGAGAAACGCGGAATTTCCTTCCATTTTCTACTATCAACTCTCTCAGAAATGACGAGCCTCCCACAGCCATAAACAAATGATAAAGCACAACCTCAAGGAGAGTCGGCAACGTGCCAGCTAACCCTCTGGAATCCTACTTCGCAAAGGATACGTATTGGGGTTCCTCGAGCCTCTTGCAGGATGATTTTGAAAGGGGGGAGGGGCAGGGAGTGACGTCACAAGAGGCGAATATAGGCCTACCTCGTGAGATTTCATATCAAAGTGGTTTTCTATGACCTCATTTATTGGATATTCAATATTTTTTTTTTTTTTTCTTTCTTCATATACTTGATCGTTTTGCTGTTAATACAACTTTAAGCACTATCAATACCGATGAAAGTACTACAACTGTTGCTACTTCTATCACTACTGCTAGTACCACTCCTACTAGCACTTACTGCTAACTACAACTACTAGTGCTCCTACTAACACTTACTACTACTGCAACTATAGCACTCCTACTACACTTACTACTAACTACAACTACTAGTACTATTACTCCTAGCATATATTACTTACTACAACTAATAGTACTCCTACTAGCACTTATTACTAACTACAACCACTAGTCCTACTCCTACAAGCACTTACTACTTACTACAACTACTAGTACTCCTATTAACATTTACTACTAACTACAACCACTAATACCACTACAAGCACTTACTACTAACTACAACCACTAACGCTACTCTTACTAACACCAACTTCTAACTACTACTGCTAGTCACTAATACCACAACCACTACTAGCACTACCACCCTTCCAACGAACATGAATCCCGCTACCACTAGTACGCGTAAATTATTCCAACTTTACTTTTATCCTGACTACCTAAAAAGCCCCTATCCGCTTTAATGGTGCGGGCTCTGCCATCCACTGCGAAGGCCATCAACGGTAAATCTGGATGCTAATGACTGACATATATCCACATCTCCCACTGCATTTAGTACTGGAACCAAGATTGTACTTTGTGGGCCGTGCTCGTCGACGTTGCTCTGCCCTTGGAACCGACCTCGAATCTTTGGCTGGGAAAGGGGGTCGTGTAGATAAGGGGTGAGGGAGGGGTATTGTTCCATAGTGTAAAGATGTTCAATTGTCTTTTCAGTCTTTCGTTGTAAGATGTTCAAATTGTCTTTTCAGTCTTTCGTTGTCGTCGTCTTTGTCTATGTTTATGTTCGTCATACACACACTGTGAACCCTGTTTATATCGGGTCTTTCGGTGTGATTTCTCTTGCCTATAGAATGATGCCTGTTTTATAGATTTTAAGGCTGGTTACACTTTGAAAATCCCAACATGCCTACTTTTCTTACTTTCTTTCCTTTTTATACATATGATATACACTATATATTAGTACTCTCTCTCTCTCTCTCGATGTGTGTGTGTGTGTGTTGTGTGTGTATGTGAGTGTGTATGTGTGAGTGTGTGTGTATGTGTGTGTTTGTGTGTGTGTTTGTGTGTGTTTGTGTGTTGTGTGTGTGTGTGTGTGTGTGTGTGTGGTGTGTGTGTGTATGTGTTTGTGTTTGTGTTTTGTGTGTGTTTGTGTGTGTGTTGTGTGTGTGTGTGGTGTGTGTGTGTGTGTGTGTGTGTGTGTGTGTGTGTGTGTGTGTGTGTGTGTGTGTGTGTGTGTGTGTGTGTGTGTATGTGTGTGTGCGTGTGTGTGTAACATAGATATAAGAATATTGTAATCAGACTAATGAAAGAGGAAATCTTGTCGCAATCTTGATGATAAATCCCTCGACCGGAAATTGGTTGGTAAAATGGCCATGATTTAATGCCGAGGAGGAGATAATAACCCAGAGTGCTATACATCTCTCTCGGAGCAATTGCAGGGGCGTCTTGGTCTGAAAGCTGGATCACGGCTGAAAGATAAGGTCTCTTCCTCACAGTATCAGATTCAAACCTAACCTCCTGATAAGAGATAAGGAATTTTATACCTTTCGTTCCTCCACCAAAAAGAAATTCTCAATGGAAGGGAGGAAAAAATGTAGGGAAATGAAACCCATATTGAAAAAGGCGAGGGATAAAAGAATCCAGATCCACATTTTCCAGCCAAGATATGATCTGTCCACGGAGACAAATAACTACAATAGTTTTATGCATGGGAAATTTATGCCAAGGTGGCCTCTCTCCGCGCCGGACTTTTGGAGAAAGACGCGACCTCGCGGTGGCAACACGGGCGGAAAAGTTGCCAGCGAGAACAGAAAGAAATGGAAAATATCTTGTAATATGAAAGCCTTGGAAACATTTTACTGCTTGCATCTATTTCTCTGTGTCGCCATGCGCATCGTCGTTCTTTTTCTCTTTCTAAAGATTTGGATATTTGTCCATATTGTGACACGGACACACACACATAGACGTATATGTAGACATTATATGGATATACACATGTTTATATATATACTCGCAGATACATATGTGGATGGACAGATAGATAGATGGCTAGATCATTGGATCTAATTAACAAATCAGCACAAGCACAGCAGATTCTACAGACCACCATGGAGGTGCAGCGTCACTTTGGCACAAGTCCCTAGTAATCAAGTGTACTACCTAGCTACCAAAGAGAGTAATACCCGAGCAAAAAAAAATCGCAGATGGAGTCTTTAAGACAGTTCATCAATGACTACTTCGATCTTGCAACACCTGCAACGGCACCGATGTCAAGCTGAATGGGTTCATGTCCTTCCCCTTCGTTGCATCAGCTGCGCGGAGAACTGCGATCTGCTGCATGGTCGAAACTCACCTTCCATGCCATCCTTGCCCAGACGTGCGGCCCGGTGAGGATATCCTAGCGCTGCTGGAAAGTAACAACTCAACAAGAACAATAACAGCATGACAAGTCCTTACGTTCCGAATCCACCAAAGAGGTTCTAAGTAAAATCTTCATTGATTTCGAAAAGTCACGATGTGTTATGCTGTCCATATGTGGTTGTATCTGTTACCGGTTATAAGCCTTTTCGTTAACATAGAGCGCGGCGCCAGGGGATACTGACGTAATGGTTTATACAGTCAACTGAGTCCCATGACACTTCGAGGTGCTGAACGCACACACATAAACACACACATAAACACACACACACACACACACACACACACACACACACACACACACACACTCATTACACACACACACACACACACACATACACATACACCACACATATACACATTACACGCACACACACACACACATATATTATATATATTATATGTGTGTGTGTGTGTGTGTGTGTGTGTGTGTGTGCGCTCATGTAGTAAACCGTTAAACTACATCCGGTCAAACGGCAAGCCAGCTAGCACCTGAAGAGAGCAAGATCATATCTAAGTGATATATCGGTGCAACATATTTTTATTTTGATTGCTTTTGTTGAAAAAAGAATAAATATGCATATGCTCATATATAAAGAGAGCGAGAGAGAGAGAGAGAGATACATAAGCGTATATGAATATATAAACGTAGATATTTATTACCTTATTTATGTCTTTATTATCTATCTCTTCAGCCAACTCAAATCTTTCCTCCAGACAAGCGACTTGAAAACCAAGAGCATCCGAAACGCCGTCTTTTCTGCCGGCGTCCGAGAATAAGATCGTTTTCGGAACTCTCTTTTCCTGATCTCGGTCGCCATGGCAACGGCGTCATCACCCTAGCGAAAAGCGGATTTATCTGGGGTTCTTCTTGATACGTGCTGGGGAGAGAAATGAGAGAGAGAGAGAGAGAGAGAGAGAGAGAGAGAGAGAGAGAGAGCTGAGAGACGAGAGAGAAGAAGACGAGAGAGAGAGAGCGAGACAGAGAGAGAGGGAGGAGGAGAGAGAATGAAGAGAGTAGAGAGGAGAGAGGGGAGGGGGAGGGAGGGAGGATTGAGGGAGAGAGAGAAAGAGTGGTAGGGGAGGAGGGGGGAGTGAAGGGAGAGGAAGAGAGAGAGAGAGAGGGCAGACAGAGAAAACGAGAGGGGTGGGGTGGAGAGAGAGGAGAGAGGGGAGAGAGAGGAGAGAGGAAGAGGAGGAAGGGTGGGGGGATTATGATGATGATAAAGAATTCCTGGAATTATCTGTGTTTATTGATTAATATTATTGTTCTTGTTTTTTATGTGCAGTGGCAGGCCTATCTTGTATGGTATGTCTTTGATATACCGTATTCTATCTTTATTTATTATTACCGTGTCTGCCTATCTGCTCCTTGCCTGTCTATGTACACACACACACCACACAACACACACAACACACACACCACACAAGACACACAAACCACACAAACACACACACACCACACCACACACACACACACACACACAGCACAACATACAACAACACACACAGACAGATTACCCGGCCGACACAGAAACACACGAATAAACACATTACACACGTCTATATTCCTAAATAACATTACAAAAGAAAAATTCCCTTCACCCCCCAAAATGAATCATATCAGATTTGAAAAATAAGTAAATAAATCAGCCTGCTAAACTCGTCCTAAATATTATCATATTCTCTCAAGTTCGACTTCTACGAACAAACGAGCCAAAATCACCCAAAAAATGAATCATAAATGTACACACAACACACGCACACACAACACACGCACCACACACACACACACACACACACACACAACACACACACACGCAGAGATCACCCCGGCCCAGAAAGCACACGAATAAACACATTACACACAGTCTAATATTCCTTAAATAAGATACTTCTAAAAAAAGAAATATATGCCTCTTCACCCCCAAAAAATGAATCATAATAGATTAAAAAAAGTAAATAAAATCAGCTGCTAACTCGTCCTAAAGATATTATTCAATTCTCTCAAGGCTCGACTTCTACGAAACAAACGAAGCCAAAAACTCAACCGTTCGAATGATCTGATTATCGGCCCTGTGTTCGGACTTAGATTTCCTTTCTCGTTATTGCGAAGATGCAGGAGTAGTAATGTTCTAATTGTTGTATTGTGAAAGAGGTGTTATTGTAGAGTAGAAAGGGGTTGTTTGTATTTCTCTCTCTCTCTTTTTCTTTCTTTCTCTTCTCTATCGCTTTTTTTTCTATCTCTCTCTCTTTGTGTTTATTTTCTGTTTGTCTTTCTTTCTTTCTTCTCTGCTCTCTCTCTCTCTCTCTTCTCTCCTCTCTCTCTCTCTCTCTCTCTCTCTCTCTCTCTCTCTCTCTCTCTCTCTCTCTCTCTCTCTCTCTTCTTCCTCTCTCTCTCTCTCTCTCTCTCTCTCTCTCTCTCTCTCTCTCCTCTCTCTCTCTCCCTCTCTCTCTCTCTCTCTCTCTCCTCTCTCTCTCTCCTCTCTCTCTCTCTCTCTCCCTCTCCTTCTCTCTCCTCTCTTCTTCCCTCCTCTCCACTCCACTCTTCCTCCCCTCTCCTTCTCCCTCCCTCTCTCACTCCCTCTCTCCTCCCTCTCTCTTTCTCTCTTTCACCGACCGCTTCCGCCTCTCCTTCCCTCTCACATTTCCCTGTGCTACACCGGATATTTTTACACCAGACGAAAAGAGAGAAAAGAAAAAAAAAGAAGAAAAAAAAAGTAGCAAACAGAAATAGCGACAAAAATTAACAAGGCTGATCAAATTTGATTAAGCGAAATAAATATTGGGGTTTCTTGCTCAAAGTGCTTTTCCATTTTGAATTCCACTCACGACAGTTTTTTTTTTTTTTTTTTTTTTTTGGGGGGGGGGGGTTAAGAGGAGAGAGAAGGAAGGAGGAGGGGAGGAGGAGAGAGAAGGTAAGGGAGAGAGAGAGGAAGGAGGAGGGGAGAGGAGAGAGAGAGGGGGAGGGGAAGAGAAGAGAAAGGGGGAGGGGAAGAGGGAGAGAAGGAAGGGGGAGGGAAGAGGAAGAGCGGAAGGAGGGAAGGGAAGGGGGAGGGGAAGATGAGAGAAAGGAACGGAAGACGAAAGAGGGGGGAGAAGAGAGACTGGAGGAGAAGAGGAGAGAGAAGGAAGAGGAGATGAAAGAGGGGGGGGGGGGAGAAGAGAGAGGGGGGGAGAAGGGAGAAAGGGTAAGAAGAGAGAGAGAAGGGACAAGAAGAGGAGGGAGAGGGGGCGGGGTGGGGGGAGAGGTGAAGAGGGAGAAAAGGGTAGGATATGGAGACGGGGAAGAAGAGAAGAAAGAGGGAGTGGGAAATATGGAAGAAAGAGAAAGGGAAAGAAGAGGATAAGGGACAACAAAGGAGAGGAGGGAGAGAGAGAGAGAATTATGGATGAGAGAGAGAGGGGGGATATAGACAAAAAGAAAAAAGAGAAAATATGGAGGAGAGAGAAGGGCGAATATGGAGGAGAGAGGAGAGGGTAGAGGAGAGGGAGGGAGGGGGGTGGGAGGGGGGGCGGGATATATCACGTTCTTGTACAGCAATGATTTACAATTGGGATTACAATATATCAGGACTAACTAATGTGTCCTCAAAAGGATTATCGCAGGATGTAACTCAACGACAAATTTCTCTCTGGAAAGTAATAAACCAGGAACTTCCTCTCTCTCTCTCTCTCTCTCTCTCTCTCTCTCTCTCTCTCTCTCTCTCTCTCTCTCTCTCTCTCTCTCTCTCTTCTCTCTCTCTCTCTCTCTCTCTCTCTCTCTCTTTTCTCTCCTCTCTCTCCCCTTCCTTTTCTCTCTCTCTCTTCTCTTTCGTCTTCTCTCCTCCTCTCTCTCTATCTCTCTATCTCTCTTCTCTGTCTCCTCTATCTCTCTCCTCTTCTCTCTCCCTCCTCCTCTCTCTCCTACTTTTTCTATACTCTCTCTCTTCCTCTCCTTCCCTCTCGTATTTCGTCCCTCCTTTCCTCTCCTTTCTCTCGTCTCTTTTCTCATCTTTCTTACTTCTTTCCTCTCTTCCCTATCATGTTTATTTCATTCTCTTTCATTTCACCTCATTCTCCTTTAATCACACATTTTTCTGTTGTTCCGATTCTCTCTCTCTCATCTTTCTCTCCCTAATTTTCTTCTCTCCCTCACCATTCTCCTCCCACCCCTCTCCCATCTCCCCTCAACTCCAACATCTTTCCCCTCCTCTTCTCCCACCTCTCCCTTCCCCCATCACCATCCGAACCCTTCCAATACCTGCTTTTGCTCTCCCCTCTCTCACCTCCCCATCCCCCCAATACCTCCCCTCCCTCTCTCTTTCCCTCCCCCATCACTATCTCCAAACCCTCTCCCCCTCCCCTCCTCCCTCCCTCCCCCCTCCCCATCTCCCCTCTGCCCTCAACACTTCCCCTCCCTCTCTCTCTCCCCTCCCATCCCCTCCCATCTCCCCTCTCCCCTCAACACCTCCTCTCCCTCTCTCTCTTCCCTCCCCTACCACTACCTCCAACCCTTTCACTCCCCTCCTCTATCTCTCCCCTCTCCTCCTCCTCCTCTCCCACCTCCCATCTCCACCACCACCCCTAACATCTCCCCCCCCCCAACATCTCCCTCTCCCACCCCTTATCCCTACCCTCCTACCCACAATACCTCCCCTTTCCTCCCTTTTCTCTCTCCCCCGTCCACTCACGTCCTGCATGTTGATAAAGGGCGCATGGAGACAGACTGCCGTACGAATATAACTGAATGGCACAGACTGCCGTATGAATATAACTGATGGCCTGATTTACACGTGACGTATTGGCTTCTTGACTTTTACCTTCCGTTTGTCACGTTGTTGTTTATTGTTGCTGTTGATGGTGGTGTGGTTGTGGTGTTATTGTTGCTGGTTGTTGTTATTGTTATATTATTGTTACCATAATTGCTGTCATTATTGGTAATTATTATTGTTATTATAATTGGTACACTATTGCTCTCATTATTGGTATTATTATTGTTATCATTATTGGTATTATTGGTATTATCATTATTAATTGTTATTGTTATTATCATCATTATTTCTATCATCATCACCATCATTACATTACCGTCATTATCAATAAGTTAATTACGCAATCGAATCGACAATTTTTCATTCTCGAATACTACTTATTTATTAATTTAATCGTGATCTTATTTTACGAGCAGAATTTTTTTGCAAGCATTTTACACTAAAAAAGAGAAAAAAAAATACTGGCGGGTTATTTTTCCTTTTATCTTCTTTTGTTCGGGAAAGTGGAATTAGAATAATGTGGTTAAATGTGGTGAAGTAAAGTAGTTAGATGTGGTTAGTGAATGTGGTTAAGCGAAGAGATTTGTGTTGATTCGTATTACGGCGTGAGTCTCTCTCTCTCTCTCTCTCTCTCTCTCTCTCTCTCTCTCTCTCTCTCTCTTCTCTCTCTCTCTCTCTCTCTCTCTCTCTCTCTCTCTCTCTCTCTCTTCTCTCTATATATCTATATATATATATATATATAATATATATATATATATATATATATATATATATATATATATATATATATATATATATATATATATATATATATATATATATATATATATATAATCAAACTCTCTCTCTCTCTCTCACTTCTCTCTCTCTCTCTCTCTCTCTCTCTCTCTCTCCTCTCTCTCTCTCTCTCTCTCTCTCTCTCCTCTTTTCTTCTTCCCTCCCTCCCTCCGTCCTACTCCCAACCCAACCCCATCTCTCTCTCTCTGTCTATCTATCTATCTGTCTATCTCTCTCTCTTCTCTCTCTCTCTCTCTCTCTCTCTCTCTCTCTCTCTCTCTCTCTCTCTCTCTCTCTCTCTCTCTCTCTCTCTCTCTCTCTCTCTCTCTCTCTCTCTCTCTCTCTCTCTCTCTCTCTCTCTCTCTGCTCCTCCTCTCTCTCTCTCTCTCTCTCTCTCTCTCTCTCTCTCTCTCTCTCTCTCTCTCTCTCTCTCTCTCTCTTTTCCTCTCTCTCTCTCTCTCTTTCTCTCTCTCTCTCATACTTCTTTGTCTATCTGAAGGTCGTTATTCCCCCCAGAATAACGGAAGAGTAACTGTTGTCCCGCCAGTAAATTATAACATCACAAAATGCTATGGTAATGCAACCTTTACGCACGGAGAGCATAAGGAGCAATCTCCCCCCACCTCCCCAAAATTCACGTTGCAGCGGGAAACCCATGTTGCAAGAACGATCAATAAAGATAATAAAAAGGAAAAGGGACGCTAAACAGAGTGAAATATATGTAAGAGCTCCCCGTGGGTTATTCATCATTCAAGGAGTTATAATGGGTTATTCATCAGTGAGGATCTATGGGCGGTTGTTGTCATGGGTGGGGTGAGGAATGGGTCTCGTGGGCTCGGATTTATGGGTTTGCTAATAACCGCTAAATGAGGTTTTGTTTGTTTGGTTCATCGGCGCTCGGTTCGAAGCAGCTCGTTTCGCTGCTCATTTGACTCCCTGTGGAATATATGCATATATACTCACACACACACGCAAAAAATGTGTGTGTGTGTGTGTGTGTGTATACATATGTATATATATGTATACTATATATATATATATATATATATTATATAGTATATATATAAATATATATATATATATATATATATATAATATATTTGTAAAGCCAAGTTCTTTTCGTTTCATATAGATTTACTAATTTTGAAGGATACAAGTAAACAAAATTAAGAACCATTAATAAACAATTTATTTCACACAAATGTAATTCACTAAAAAATAAATAATTTCACAAATGTCCATTCGGGGGGGGGGGGAGTTTAAAAATAAATAGAAAAAAATCACATGTACTTTTCGTTTTGGTTAATAACAGTGTTCACAGTCAGCCCAAAAGGGTCCCCCCCCACGTATCTTGATTATTGTAGTGGTCACTGAACTTGAACATTCTCCAAGATAAATATAATTTAAAAAGAAGCCCTCGTGCCTGGCCTTGGCAAACATTAGGTTCTGCAGCCTGTCAAAGAATATATATACTGCAACTGCACTAAACCAAATCTTTCGAACATAAAAATACATATCCAATAAAGTAAATAACGGGGAAAGCACCTCAACCCTCAGCGGCAAGTTGGTCGGGTCGAGTGAGGAACCGCCTTGTACCCACAACCCCACAGCACCAAGGTTCGCCGAGCGAACCGGATTCGACAACAGGAATTCGAACGAAGCATTTCGCTACTCGCCAACGTATACTAGGCGAGCGAAAACAAATTAAAGAAAAAACAAAAAATTAGTCCGAAATTTCCTTCACATATATAGTATATATATATTATATATATATTATAGTATATAATATATATAATATATATATTTATATATATATATATATATATATATATATATATGTATATATAATAATATATAAATTATATATATATACACATATATATATATATATATATATATATATATATATATATATATATATATATATATATATATATATATATATATATATATATACATATATACATAGGATATGTATGCATATGCATATCAAAAATGATCTATTGATTATCATTTTGAAATGCGAAGTGATGAACATTTTCCGAAGATGATCTTAACAATATATTACCAAAATAACATTATCATCATCCTCATCTCTATTTTTATAACATCGCAGTCATTAACATTTTCACCTTTCCAGCTCTTTCCTTTTTTGTTGTTGTTCTTGTCCATTTCAATTTCCTTTTTTAACGGTCATTTTCCTCTTCTTTTTTTCTTCCCCCTTTTTTTTTTTTTTTTTTTTTTTTTTTTTGACCGAAATGGCTTCGCGAGTATTTTTTCTAGTCGAGGGGGGTGGAGGGGGAGGGGGAGCGGGGAGTCGAAGAAGAGTTGATTTTTTTTCTTTCTCTCTCTCTCTCTCTCTCTCTCCTCTCTCTCTCTTCTCTCTCTCTCCTCTCTTCTCTCTCTCTCTCTCTCCTCTTTCTCTCTCTCTCTCTTTCTTTTCTTTTTTTTTTTTTTTTCTTTGAATGGGGGCAGGTGATGGGTATGGGGGTAGTTGATGGGAGGGAGGGGGGGTAGGGGTCGCCGGGGAGGGTGGTGGGTGCGTTGGAGGGGCGAGGGAGGGGGGGAGATTGTTTCCAAAATGGGTGGGATGAGGAAGGGGAAGGGAAGGGGTTGGGGGGGAAGGAGGGGGTGATGTATTTTTAGGGGCGGAGAGAGAGAGGGATAAATAGTGGGGGAGGAGAGGGGAGAGGAAAGGATGGAAAGGGGGGGGGAGGTGACGAAGAGAAGAGAGAGAGAGAGAGAGAGAGAGAGAGAGAGAGAGAGAGAGAGAGAGAGAGAGAGAGAGAGAGAGAGAGAGAGAGAGAGAGGGAGAAGACAGAGAGAGAGACAGAGAAGAGAGAGACAGAAAAGAGAAAAGAGAGAAAAGAAAGAGAAAGAGAGAGAGAGAGCGCGAAAGAAGTGTATGGAGAGAGGGAGAGGAGTAGAAGAAAAAGAAAGAAAAGAGTGGACAGAAAGAAGAGAGGAACGGAGAGTGCAAGAGGAGAGAAAATGAAGTCAAGAAACCAGTGCATGGAATGCGCGAGAAAGGAGTGCATGGAAAGAACACGAGGGGAGCGGAAGAAGAGAAAGAAAACAGGGAAAGAGAGAGAGAGCAGAGGGAGATAGGGAGAGAGAGTAAAGGGAGAGGGAGAGAGAGCAGAGGGAGAGAGAGAGATAGCGAGAGAGCAGTGGGAGATGGGGAGAGAGAAGAGGGAGATGGGGAGAGAGGGAGAGAGGGAGATAGCGAGAGAGCAGAGGGAGAGTGGGAGAGAGCAGGGAGAGTGAGAGAGAAAACAGAGGGAGAGTGGGAGATAGCAGGGAGAGTGAGAGAGACCAGAGGGAGAGTGTGAAAGAGAGCTGGGAGAGGGAGAGAGCAAGGAGAGGGGGGTTTAAGATTTTAAAGATTTAGTTTCAATTCCGTTTATGACAATGGATATTCTTTGCTGTGACATACTGGCCTCTAAATCTCTCCCCCCCCCCCCTGTGTGCAAGGAATGGCCGGGGTTAACCATTCACTGGTAGCCGCGCAGGATCGAACGCAGGAAAGCAAGATTGCAAGACCAGGCACGATACCACTGGAACTACACAGCAGAGAGAGGAGAGAGAAGAGAGAGAGAGAGGGGGAGAGCAGAAGAGGTGGAGAGAAGAGGGAGAGACAGGATTACAGAGGAGGGAGAG
The DNA here is from genome assembly GCF_003789085.1 of Penaeus vannamei. Taxonomy (NCBI): domain Eukaryota; kingdom Metazoa; phylum Arthropoda; class Malacostraca; order Decapoda; family Penaeidae; genus Penaeus; species Penaeus vannamei. The sequence continues at coordinate 17,682 of NW_020871759.1, forward strand.
AGCAGAGGGAGAGGGGGAGAACAGACCAGAGAGAGTCAGAAGAGAGAGAGAGTCAGGGAGAGAGTGGAGAAACCAGGGAAGAGTGAGAGAGACCAAGAGAGACTGAGTGAGAGAAACAGAGAGAGTGAGAGAGACCAAGAGAGAGTAAAGAAGAGACCAGAAGAGAGTGAGAGAAACCAGAGAGAGACTGAGAAGAAACCAGAGAGAGAGAGTGAGAGAAACCAGAGAGACCAGAGAGGGGGAGAGAAGCCAGAGAGACTGAGAAGAAACCAGGGAGAGTGAGAGAAACCAGATAGAGTGAGAGATACCAAAGAGAGTGAGAGAAACCAGAGAGAGTGAGAGAAACCAGAGAGACCAGAGAGACCAGAGGGAGAGACCAGAGAGGGGGAGAGTAAGAAAGACCAGAGAGAGTGAAAAAGACCAGACCAGAGAGAGAGAACCAGAGAAAGAGAGAGAGAGAGGAGAGAAACGCAGAGAGACCAGAGAAGACACCAGAGAGAAAGCGAAGAGAGAAACCAGAGAAACCAGAGAGAGAGACCAGAGAGAGAGGGGGAGAGAGAGTGCTTCCAAAGCGCGTGTTTACCAGTGGCCTCCCGGCTGATGGCTCGCGGTAGACTGTCATTCATCATCAGTGAATGGCTTCTGCCCGACCATTATGCCTTGCTGTTTACCCGCGATCGGAGCCGAGCTGGAGTGTCTACGTTTTATATTTATTTCCTGTCCCGTCTGTCTTTCGTTTTGAATCCACTCCTTCGCCCCTGCCAACCCACTGTATCCAACTCCCTTTTTTGTGTGTGTGTTTGTCTATTCCCATGTTCTTTCGTCTTCTTTCTTCTTCTACTTTTTCCTCCTCTTATCTTTTTTCTTCTCTTACTTCTCTTCCTCCTTTTCTTTCTTGTCCTTTCTCTCTTGTCGCGTAATTGCTTCTTCAGTCTGTTTTGTTTTGTCCTCGTCTCTACCCTGCATCTCTCTCTCTCTCTCTCTCTCTCTCTCTCTCTCTCTCTCTCTCTCTCTCTTCTCTCTCGTCTCTCTCGTCTCTCTCTCTCTCTCTCTCTCTCTCTCTCTCTCTCTCTCTCTCTCTCTTCTCTTCGCCTCTCTCTTCCGTCTCCTCTCTCTCTTCATCCTCTCTCTCTCTCTCTCTCTCTCTCCTCTCTCCTCTCTCATCTCTCTCTCTCTCCTCTCTCTCTCTTCGCTCTCTCTCTTCTCTCTCTCTCTTCTCTCTCTCTCTCTCTCTCTCTCTCTCTCTCGTCGGTCTCTGCTCTCTCTACTCTCCCTCTCTTCGTTCATCTATCTATCTATCTATCTGTCTATCTGTCTATCTATCTATTCGTTCATCTATCCACCTATCCATCTATTCTCTCTATCTATGATACTACTCTTTCTCTCTCTCTACGCCTTCTCCTCCCTCCTCTCTCTCCTCTTCCTCTCCTCTCTCATCTGCTCTCTCTCTCTCTCTCTCTCTCTCTTCTCTCTCTCTCTCTCTCTCTCCTTTCTCTTTCTCTTTCTTATCTCTCTCCCTCTCCCTCTCTCCCTCTCCCTCTCCTCTCCCCTCTCCCTCTCCCCTTCTCCACCTCTCCCTCTCCTCTTCCCTCTCCCTCTCCCTTAATCTCTTCGCTTTCCTCTTTTTCTCTCCTCTCCTCTCCCTCTCACTTTCATCACTCACTTTCTCCTCACTTCAATATTCCCCTTTTCCCAACAATCAGATTCTTAAATTCCCCCACATGTTTCTTTAATGCATTTAGTACAACAAAATTAGTCATGAATAGAATCGTTTGATAACTACATGAATTAATGCTCTCTTATTGCTCCCCCCCCCCCCTTAATGCATGACATACTAAATCATTTGCCAAAAGCCTTTCGTTCCGTCTTGTATTTTTGCTTCTTAATCAAGGCCTTTTGAATAAATATATTTGCACTTAAGATGCATTTCCTGCCCATCGCCAAATTGTGTCTAATAGGTTTTCAACTGAGCATTAAGATGGTTTTTTTATTTATTATTTATTTTTGTGGTGTGTGTGTGTGTGTGTAATTACTTTTCTCTACATTTTTTTTCTAATTCTCCTTCCACTCTTTCGGTATGGTTTTTTTTTATGTTTCACTTCTCTCTTTTTCATTTTTTATCTGTTTGTCTATCATTTGTTCGATTATCTATATGTTTTTATCTTATTTTTTTTTGTTGTTGCTTCATCTTCAACGTTATCTGTGGTTGCAATATATGATAACCATAATTCATCATCACCTGCACCACATTTCCATCCACCCATCGTAATTCATCTTACATCACCATCACAAGACCATTTATTATCATCCTCATCTTTCACTCCACACTTCCTCTTCTTCATCACTATTCTCTTTCTTCTTTCATAATCTTCTTTGCTCCTCCCTATTGTTTCATCATCAGTCATCATTGCCATCTCATTAGTCACTATTTTGTCTTTCTTTCTTTCTCTCTCTCTCGTTATCTTTCTTATTCTGGGTCACTATACCTCTCTTCTGTCTTATGGCTGGTCCTGCACCCTGAGTTTTATTTCTCCTCTTCACTCTGCTGTCTATACTGCATTCTCTGTCTTCGAAACTCTCGCTTCTGTCTAATCTGCCTGTCTTCTCTCTCTCTCTCTCTCTCTCTCTCTCTCTCTCTCTCTCTCTCTCCTCTCTCTCCTCTCTCCTCCTCCGCTCCTCCCCTCCCCTTTCCTCCCTCCTCCCTCCTCCCTCCCTCCTCCCTCTCCCTCTTCTCCTCTCTCCCTCCCCCTCCCTGCCCTCTCCCTCTCCCTCTCTCTCTATCCCTCTCCCTCTCCCTCTTACCTCAGTGTTGCGTTTCAGGCCGATGGTTCGCGTTACATTTTGCTAATCGGTGTTTCCATTTAACTTTTTTCTACTTTGTAAACTTGGCAAGATTTCAGTTCTGGTGGTGGCTTCAAAAAGTTCCTCTTGGTGGGGTTGGGGTGGGGGGAGGTTGTAAGTGATGGAGGGCGAGAGCATAGGAAGGTAGGAAGGGAATAGGAGGGATTTGAGGAAAAGGAAGGACGGGGGTGGAGAATGAAGGGACAGGGAAAGGAGAGAGGGAGGGAATGGGGAAGGATGGAGGAAAGGTAATTGTGCAGGGTGGTAGGATGGAGGGAGGAATAGGGAAGAGTAGGGGAGGGAAAGGAGGAGGATTGGAGGAAAGGAAGGAGGGGTGGAGAGAATGAAGGGAAGGGAAAGGAGAGAGGGAGGGGAAGGGGATGGAAAGAAGGGATTGTGAGGAGAAGGAAGGGGGTGGAGAGAATGAAAGGGAGAGGGGAATAGGAAGAGGAAAAGGAAGGAGGGGTGGAGAAAAATGAATAGGAAGGATTGGAGGAAAGGAATTGAGGAGGATGGAAGGATGGAGGAAAGGAAGGAGGGGTGGAGAGAATGAAGGGAAGGGAGAGGAGGGAGAGAGGGAATAGGAAGGGAGGGAGAGGAGAAAGAGATATAGGAAAGGAAGAGAGAGAAGTAGGAAGGGAGGGGAGGGAGGAAAGAGGAAAGGAGGGAGAGAGAGAGGGAGAGAGGGAGGAGAAGGAGGAAGGAGGGAGAATGAGGAGGAGGGAGGGAAGGAAAGGAACCAACCCACAAGATTTTTTTATTCCCTTTTTCCTTTTATTTCTTCTTCTTTTCTTTTGTTTATAGATTGATAGACAGCTAGGTAGATAAGTAGGTGAAAAGATAGACAGAGAGATAGATAGATAGAGAGAGGCAGTAGGGAGAGAAAGAGATAGAAAGAGAAATAAAAACAGACAAAAAGACAGAAAGGAAGAAAAGGAGACCAAGAAAGACTTAAACATAAACAGAGACAGAGAAACAAAGAAACAATCCAGCAAATACGAAAGAGGAAAAAGAGGAGAGAGGAGAGAAACGCCTCATTAACCCATCAATCATTTCATTGCCTCCTTGATTCACCCAATCGCTAATCACATGAAAGAAAAGCGCCTGCTCTAAGTTTCCAGTTAACAAAAAACAAACACAACATTTTCTCTCTCGTTTCCCTCTCTCATTTCCCCTCTCTCGTTTTCCCTCTCTCGTTTTCCCCTCTCTCTTCATCCCGCTTCTCTCGCTTCCTCTCTCACTCTCATCCCCTCTCTCGTTTTCCCCTCTCTCGTTTTCCCTTCTCTCGTTTTCCCTCTCTCTCTTCCCCTCTCTCTCACCCTCTTCCTCTCGACTCTCACTCTCTCTCCCCTCTCTCGTTTTCCCTCTCTGTTTTTCCTCTTCTCACTTCCTCTCTCTCTTCCCCTCTCTCTCTTCCCCTCTCTCGTTTTCCCCTCTCCCGCTCTTCTCTCTCACTTCCCTTCTCTCGCTTTCCCCTCTCTCCTCCCCTCTCTCCGCTTCCCTCTCCCCCTCTCGCTTCTGTTCTCTCACTTCCCCTCCCTCTCATCCCTCTCTTCGCCTTTTCCCTCTCTCACCTCTGCTCGTTTTCCCCTCTCTCGCTTCCCTCCACTCTCACCCCCTCTCTCGTATTAGCCGAATGAAAGGCGAAAAAGGGGGAAGGGCCAGATAAATGTGAGAGAGCGATTAAAAAGGAAGATAAATAATGGTGATTTAAAGAAAAGGAGAGTAACAATCCATGGAAATCCTATGTATAACAGAATCACAGGCGACGAGGCTCTAGGAAGAAAGGGGAATAGAGTAGGGAGGATAATGAGGGAGAAGAAGGGGAGAGGAAGGGTGTGGAAGAAGGGTACGTGGTATGGGAGAAAGGTGGAGAAGTGTTGGAGGAAGATAAGGGATTATGAGGGTATTAGACAGAAGGGAGGAAGGGAGAAGGGTACGAGAGGGGGGAGGGAGGGAGAGAGAGAGAGAGAGAGAGATGTAGAGAGAGAGAGAGAGAGAGAAGAGAGAGAGAGATGAGAGAGAGAGAGAGAGAGAGAGAAGAGAGGAGAGAGAAGAGAGAGAGTGAGAGAAGTGGAAAGTGAAGGTTGAGGGTCGAGAGGGAGAAAAGAGAAAGGGAGAAAGATGGGGAATAAGTAAAGAGAGGAGGAGAAAGGAGAAGAAACGTTGGAGAAATTGAGGAGAAGGTGATTGGTGTGCACGGAAGGGAGGAAGGGGAGAAGGCTAAGATAAAGGAGAAACAGTAGAAAGACAGAATAAAAGAGGAAAGCAAAATAGATAAATGAGTGAAAGGATAAGGGAGAAATAACACAAGAAAAAGATGAAGAAAGATTACGACAAAAAGAGACGAAAGAGGAGAAGAGAAATCGAAAAAAAAAAAGAAGTGACATGATGGCATAAGAGAGAGAGAAAAAAAAAAATGTATTTCTAAAACAAACATCATGAGAAATATACGAGCTTTGTGGGACTTGGTAACCCTGAGGGGGGGGAGGGGGATGGGGGGTGGGGTTGTTGTAGATAGGGGGGGAGGGGGTGTTTGTAGAAAGGGGGGGGGAGAGGGCAAAGAAACGATCTGACAACGCAAACAAACACTCTAATCGTCAACATAGAGGTGTAGACGCGCTAAAAGTTTCTTTTTTACGGAGAAGGAAAGGGTTGCCATTTGGCCGTCGTTGCCGTGCGCTGGTCGCTTGACTTCCTTGCTTTTGGTTAGACATATGCGCACATACATGTATATATGTATGTGTGCGTGTGTGTGCGTGTGTGTGTGTGTACATACATATATATATACAATTACGTGTGTGTGATCTATGTGTATGTGTGTAGTGTGTGCGTGGCGTGTGTGTGTGGTGTGTCTGTGTGTGTGTGTGTGTGGTGTGTGTGTGTGTGTGTTGTGTGTGCGTGTAAATGTGTGTGCGTGTGTGTGTGTGTGTGTGTGTGGTGTGTCGTGTGTACTGGCGAATATATGCAAAACCGTATGTATACGAGCGAGAGAGATTCAAACAAACAAGTCAACATTTTAAAAGGTTTATAAAAAATGAAAACAAAAGAATTTCGACGAGCGCATCATTAACTGCGTTCGAATGCGTCGGCGTCATCTCGAAATCCATCACCATATCTGAGAGGAATAATCAGAACACATTGTTTCCAAGCTGAGGTTTCGAACGAAGGAAGAAGACGGGGAAACGAACACATTGAAGGATTTCGGATTTATGGGAACCTATTGAGGGATTACGATTGTAAGGCAATTTTGGCCATAGAAACGAACATGAGGGATTGCGAGTATAAAAATGTTGAGATGGAATTATAGAAATGAGAGAACGAAATTTTTGAATTGTGAATAGTCATAATCACCACATTACTTTAAAGTGTTCCAAACAAAAGATCAAGCTACATCCGAAGTGCCAGCAACCCGAGACGATGCCAGTCTTGCAAGAACTAATATATTGCAATGAAAGCCGAATAATTTTTCCTCTTTTTTTAATTCTTTTCTTTCCTCTTTAAAATCTGTTTTTTTTTATCGTTTTTTCCTTTTCAGTTCTCTTACTCCTCTTCCTCTTCTTTCTTCAATTCTTTTGTCTCTACTTTCTCCTCTCCTTCCTCTCTCTCTTTCGTGGCTATTTTTCTCATACGCTTGCCTCTTTTTTGTTTCTCCTGCCTCTCTCTTTCTTTCCTTCTTTCCCTCTCTTCTCCTCTTCTTCTCTCCTCCTCTCTTCCTCTCATCTTGCCTTTCTCTTCTCTTTCTCCCCTCTCTCTACCTCTTCTCTCCTTCTTCTCCTTCTCCCAAACCCACTTGCCTCATTTTCTCAACCTTCTTTTTACTTCCTCCTTCTCTCCTCCTCTCCCTCCCTCCTCCCTTTCTCTCCTCTAGTACCCTCCTCCTCCTCCCACACCTCCCCACTCTCCCCTCCATCTCACCTCTCCCCCTTCCCTCTCTACCTAATTCTTACTTCTCTCCTCTCCTCTCCCCCTCTCCCACACTTTCTTTTTCCCTTCTACCCCCCTCTCCCCCTTACACCCCTCCCCCCCCCCTCCATCTCTCGACTTCTTTTTCTTCTCTTCATCATTAGGGTTTTGAGGGGGGAGGGGGAGGGAGGGAGGGGGGGGGAGGGGGGGTGAAAGGTGTTTCTTCTCTAAGATCTCAGACGTCTTGTAAGTTCGTGTTCTGTTCTGGAGGAGAGAGAGAGAGAGAGAGAGAGAGAGAGAGAGAGAGAGAGAGAGAGAGAGAGAGAGAGAGAGGAAGAGAGAGAGAGATGAGAAGAGAGAGAGAGACAGACAGACAGACAGACGACAGAGACAGACAGACAGACATAGACAGACAGACAGAAGAGACAGACAGACAGACAGGACAGACAGGGCAGAGAGACAGACAGACACACAGACAGACAGAGACAGACAAAGAGAGAGGAGAGAAAAAAAAATTAAAGAGATGGAAAAAGGAAGTTGATGATGTAAAGTAAGAATGGTTATATATATATACTATGTATATATTATATATATGTATGTGCGTGTATATAATATATATATATATATATATATATATATATTATATATATATATATAATAGTATATATATATATATATATATATATATATATATATATATATATATATATATTCATATATAATATATATATATATATATAATATATATATATATATATATATAATATATGATATATATATATATATATATATATATATGTATATATAGTGTGTGTGTGTGTGTGTGTTGTGGTGTGTGTGTGTGTGTGTGTGTGTTGCGTATAGATAGATAGATAGATAGATAGAGATCAGATAGAACAGATAGATAGCATAGATAATAGACAGATAGATAGAGATAGATATAGCTATGTGTATGTGTGCGTGTGTTAGCAGACACATCCACATCTGTATTTATTTACGCGTTTGCCGCTCTCTCGCTTCCGAAAAATCGCACATGAAAGAAAACCGAGAGAAAAGCTGCACCGAGAGATCCATAGAGAAATCGCTGCAGGAGGCGGCCCCTTTCACGAAGAATGTGTACACAGGCGGGAGAGGCGCGTGTGTGTGTGTTGCCCTCCTTTCCTCTAGACCCCTGTTTCTACCTCTTCTCCTTCCCACCCTACCCCCCATCTCCTCTGACCTCTGCACCAACTGGTTTCTGTCTCCTCTGGTCTCTGTTCTCCTTTGTCTCTGTTCTTTCCCTGCTTCTTGTCTCCTCCTTGGCTCTGTCCCCCTGTGCTCTGTTTCCCCTGACCCCCCTCTATTCCCCCTGCTTCTACCCCCCCCCCCCCCCCACCCCGATCCCTTGCCGTTCTGCCGCGCTGCTCCCCCCCTGCCCTCTACTGCCCCCCTGCCCTCTCTCCCCCCCTGCCCTCTGCTCCCCTACCCTCTCTCCCCCCCTGCCTCTACTCCCCACCCTCTCTACTCCCCTGCCCCCCCCCCCCCCGCCTTGCTCTCCCCTCTCCCCCTTTGCCCTCATACTCCCCTCCCCCTGCTCTCCCCCCCTACCCTCTCTTCCCCCTCCCCCCACCCCCAGCTCCCTTCCCGCCCCGGCCCAATTCCGTTTCCGTTGGGGGATGTTGCAGATTGCCGTCCGTGTTGCAGCGTTGCATAACAAAATCAGAGCTCTTGTTTATGCATGAATCCCGATGTCTCAACATTCCTCCTCCCTTTCACCTTCTCTCGTGTTTGGTTTGCTTTCCTTCTTACGTGCGCGGAGTGTTTATGTATGCATTATATATATATATAAATTAATATATTATATATAAGTAGTACTATATGGTATATAGTATAGTATATAAGGATAGTATATATATAGGTATATATTATTAGTATATATATATGATACGGGAGTCTATCGTATCTAGTATATGATGGGATAGATAGATTAATAGATAGATAGAATGAAATAGATAGATACGATAGAGAGATAGGATAGTTTATATATATTATATTATATGCAGTACATATATGAAATAAACACACACACCACACATTGCACACCACACACACACACACGACACACACACACACTGCTGCTGACCGTACCTATCAATATAGTTTCTAGATCTCATCTATCGTGATCTAATCTATCTATCAGCATCTATTTATCTACCTAGCGGATCGCGTGCGCTCTCTCTGCTCTCTTCTATCATAATCTCTATCTATTATCTCCATCCTTTCTTTCTATGGTCTACCTACCTATCTGAGTATTTTTTAGAACTCTCCCTCCTCTCCCTCTCTCGTCTTTTCTCTCCCTCCCCATCCTCCCTCCCTCCCCTATCTCTTCTCCTCTCGTCTCTCTCTCTCTCTCTCTCTCGTCGCTCCCTCTCTCTCTCTCTCTCCTCTCCTCTCCCTCTCCTCTCTCTCTCTCTTCCTCTCCCCTCTCTCTTCCTCCTCCCCCCTCACTTTCTCCCTCACTCTTCTCTCTCTCTCTCTCTCTCTCTCATCTCTCTCTCTTCTCTCTCTCTCTCTCTCGCTCTCCCTCTCTCTCTCGTTCTCTCTCTCTCTTCTCTCTCTCTTACGTTCACTCAGCTCACGTTCACTCACTCGCACTCATCACTCACTCTCGTCTCTTGCTCACTCGTACTCTGCATCTCTCTCTCTCTCTTCTCTCTCTCGTTGTTTACTCGGGACATGTCGTTCTCAATTACTGTTTCAGGTTATTCACGGGTTGATGCGAGCTGGCCAGGTGGGTAAAGATTTTTTTTTTTCTTTTTTTATTTATATCGTTAAATTTACCCATTTAAAGTTGACGTGTAGGAGGGGGTGAGGGATGGAAGGCTAGGGA
>NW_020871759.1:30278-32778 GCF_003789085.1 Penaeus vannamei
TCTTTTCTTTACTTTTGTCTGTCTGGTTTTCTCTCCCTCTCCTCCCCCCCCTTTCTTTCTATCTGTCTCTATCTTTATCTCTCTCTCTCACGCTCTCTCTCCCCCTCCCTCTCTTACCTCTCCTCTCCTTCTCTCTCTCTCTCTTCCAGACATTCTGACGAAATGATAGAAGTCAACAAACTTTCACAAACCAAGAACATAATTTAAAAAGGCGATTGGTTCCATATGTTCTTCCGAAGAGATAACCCGAGGAACGTTGATGTAAGGCGAGTGTTGTCAGATGTCAGGTGGACAGCGGTGGCACAGGGGAACGGGGCACGGGGGGGGGAGTGGGCAGGGTGTCAGGGCATCGGTGGAGACTGGGCAGCGTCTGACACTAAGGGTTTTCGAGGGCATGGCGCCCCCAGTCTGCTTTGGATGCCCAGTGTAAAGGGGTGTGCTGTGTGCTACGGGTTTTAAAAGCAATTCATCTGAGTTTTATGATTGTGTTTTTTATTCGATAACTATTCATTTATCATCAACCCTTCATCCTCTTGTCCTCATTAATATCTAATGATGAATCTTGCAATGGCTTTTACCTGAAAGAAGGTTGTGAGTTTGCGATCCTGATAATGTGGTACTGGTATTCGCAACAATAATATTTACAAAAAAAAAGAAAAAGAAAAAAGAAAAAATGGATGGTTATAATTGCTGTGATATGCCGTAATATTTATAAGTGATACAGACTAAAGAAAAATGACCAAGAATACGGATCTGTTATCCAAGAAAAGATAACAAAAGGTCAATATTCATCTCCCAATATACCTATTCCTATAATTACTTTTCTTCATATCACATCCTATTTTTCTTCCTTAAATTTGCCTTTTATTCCCCATTTCCTGTGTCCTAAATGCCGATAATAGGCCTAATAGAATCCTGACAAGTGATATGTTAGGAATCTCAGCCAGGACTTACAGTGTTATTTTTAACGAAAGAAGAGAGAGAGAGAGAAAAAAAAAGAAAAGTTTTAATGTCCGATTTCCATAATTGCATTCATTGCGCTCGGAAAGTTGATAGAAATTATTATCTTTTTTATTCCCTTGTGACTTATGCTGTGAAATGATTTCATGATATATATTTTATTGATGCTCACTTTGAAAGATCACTTTAATATGTTTTTTTTTTTTTTTTTTTTTTTTTTTTTTTTTTTTTTACAAAGCGATGTATATTCCTTTAACGCTTAAAATGATTGTACGTTATGTTTATATTGAAATATGCTACATTTATGATTTTCAAAGTACTTCTTACTACTTTACTACTATTCTCCATGGCGCCAGAATAATAATTAATGACTGTTTAGTTAAGATCATATTTTTTCTAGATCTCGAATTACCTCCTAAATGTCACCACCCCGCCCTCCCTCCTCCCCTTCCCTCCCTCCTCCCCAACCCCCCTCCTCCACCTCCCTCACCCCCCCCCCTTCCCCATTCCCCACTTAGAATATACAAACAAACATAGACCTTTTAAGCTCAATTCATTTACACAGATACTTAAACATACCTTAGTATAACTTTCTTAATTACTTTATTCATAATATACAAACATAAACCTCTTAAGCTCATTCATACAATTAACATAACCCGTAAATTACTTCTTAATTACTTTATTCATAATATACAAACAAACATAAACCATTTAAGCTCACTTCATTATACATTTTTCCCCTATACCTTTAACATAACCCTTAAATTAAATTACAATTACTTTAATACTAACTGAAAATAAACTTTCGCCCTTCCGTATCCTTCTCCAGATGCTATTTTAAATTTCCATTTTGAGGTTAAGTCAATATGCGAATGATCCCCTTGATTATATTTCTTTTGCTGATCCAATCACTCAAACAAGGGGGGGGGGGGGGGGGTGAAAGAGAGGTAGATATTACCGTCAGAATTTTTAATTAAAATACAAAACAAACAGCATACGATGTAAAGTAATTTTGGCGAGAGATTTATTAATTTTGTACGTGCGTGTGTGCGTTTGTGTGAGTGAGTGAGTGTGTGTGGTGTATTGTGTGTGCGTGTGAACGTGTATAAGTGCATTTATGTACGTGTATTTTTGTGTATATGTGCGTATGTATGTGTATGCTTGTGTGTAGAATGGAGGATAATTAAGAGATGGAAAAAACAAATAAAAGAGAAGTAAAGCACAAAAATAAGAAAGGAAAAATAAATTATAACTTTTTTCCATTATTGTCATCAATACCAATTCTATTATCATTATCATAAATACTAATTCTAATATTATTATCATCATTAATATCATCATCATTATTTGTTTTCAAAATTCATAGTTCGTAAGGTGTATTTAAGAAACGGAAGCTTCAGAGATATTTAAGGAGAAAGTTTATTTCCTTTCTGATCACATGGGAAACCTCATTAGCTATAATATATCCCTATATATAATAGAAACTGATGGAAACCACCTCTGTCTCTGTCTGCTCTTTTCTCTCTCTCTTTTTCTT
>NW_020871759.1:40278-42778 GCF_003789085.1 Penaeus vannamei
AAGAAAAGATAAAAAGAAAGGGAGACGGCATTAGAGGTATGGAGTTCCGGGGTTGCCCGAAGCCTCAAAGGGCCTGAGTTCCGGCGCGGGTTGAGTGCAGCTGTTGCCGGGCTGCAAAGGGGTAATAATACATTACGTACATACATACAACATATATTATATATATATATTATATATATAATATATATAATTACTATATTATATCATAATAATATATACTATATATATACTATATATATAATAATATATAATATATATATAATTATATATAATTATATAATAATACACAGGCACACACAAATCATCACACACACACACAAACGCACCTAATACTATAATATATATATATAATAATAAATATATAATATATATATATATATATATATAATACATATATATCACACCAGACAACACACACAACACCACAAGTAGTGACAGTTGCCACCACACAAATATATATATATTATATATATATATGATTATATAAATGATAAGTGTATACGTAGCTAACATATATCATAATAATAGACATTATTAGGTAATATATATGAATAGCTGAAGCAGCATACATTATATAGTAGAGATATAAAGGTCACGGTACTACTTAGGGCGTAGTGTAGCTATAAGATACTATATATATTCATACTAACCCGGCACCAGTACTGAATATAGGGATGAGTGAGACACTAGATTGAAGAAAGTGATCATAATTTTTTATTGCGTGATGTAAGGAGAGTTCGCATACGTGCGGATAGGATAGATTTGCAACTGCTTGACTGTATCGCGGAACTATTGCCGCATATTGTATCTCGAATATTCCAGAAGTAGACGAAAGTGTTTACGCTGGACGTTGCGTAATAAATGGAAGCGAGTGGCACACATATATATATATACACACATATACTTATACTATGTATATAGTAGTAACTGTGAGAGTCTATATTTAGACGACGTATATGCTCATAGTAGTAAGTATATGTATGTATATGAGAGTATGGAGTATATATACGACTGACTATGATATAATGTATCAAGGTGGATCAATGAATATACCGGTATAAGGTTATAGCGGTATATAGTATATATAGGGTGTTACGTCAATGGATGGTTATCGCAATCGAATATCTATAAGATTAGAGATAGTAATATTGGGCTAACTTCAGGAGATATAGGATGTGACATGGCAGCTATACTATTAACTATCCAGATTACAGCACGCGCTGAGGAGTTAGGGGTGACCTATAAATATATAGAGTGGAGGATAATATTTCACGTTCGTTATGTATATATAACGCAGGTTCACGCACAATCAAGGGGATTTCATTTGCGTAGCACCCTATAATAGACGCACCTAGGCTACGAGTCAGGGCGGAACGTGGTCCGGGTGGGCGAGGCGAGGCGCGCCCGGACATACATATCAGACTAAGTGGGCTAGGCTGCGTACTGCGAGGAAAGGGAGCTAAGAGTCGCACGAGGGGGATGAGGATCGCATGCCTAGAGACAGTAGCTCTGGTGGATAGTGAGATACCACACACACACACACTATATATATATATATATAGTATATTATATATATATAATATATATATATATAGTATGAGGCTAAACCTATCGTTATTATATATATATAAATGTAATATATATATATATGCTATGGCATATCACTATATGAATGTGCATACATGAAACTATGTATATTAATACTATATACTATAGGGTAGAGGTGAGAGTATGAGAGTATGCTATGAGTATTAATATATATAATAATAATGTATATATATATAATAATTATGCATACTATATATATATATATGTTATATATATATAATAATATGCTATATTATAGTACTAGATTGAGTACTTAGTATTGAGTATTATATAAGGATGTTATAACTATAATATAATAGATGGTATATAGTGTATGTTGGCAATATTATATAGCTACAGGTATGATATAATAGCGATATTGTATAACTCGTAGGATATGTACAGAGGTCTATAGTAGTGGATAACTTCACTGTGTATACCACATAGAACTATTATAGTACATCTATAGTATATCTAGTATTAGGGGAAGTCTTATATAGAATATATATGATATAATATATGTATATATATAATATAATACATATAAATATATAATATATATATATATATACATTTATAATACTATATATATATATATATATATCTATATATATATATATAAATTATATATATATATAATATATAACACACACACACATCCACTACAAACACATCATATATAATATACTATATTATAATATTATATATATATATATTAATATATATATAGGGGTAGGTCCATATATATATCATATATTATATATAATATATATATATATCATATCTCAACATAGACAGGTATTCGATTGGGAGATCGCTATTTGTTAACTAAGTGCTATTTTGTAATATACATAGACACTGAGTTCCATCAGATTATTATCCACGGTTTTTATGGATGATCAATCGGAACGTA
>NW_020871759.1:54092-61592 GCF_003789085.1 Penaeus vannamei
TCTTCTCTTCTCTCCTCTCTCTCTCCTCCTCCTCTCTTCTCTCTCTCTCTCTTTATTCTCTCTTCTCATTCTCTCTCTCTTATCATCTTCCTTCCTTCCTCTCCTCTCTTCCTCCTCCCTCCCTCCCCCTCTCTCTCTCTCTCCCTCTCTCCTCTCTCCCTTCTCTTTCCTCCCCTCCTCTCTCTTCTCCCTCCCTCCTCTCCCTTCTCTTCTCCTCCTCTCTCCCTTCCCCTTTATCGTCCTTTCTCTCCCTGCCCTCTCTCATGTCCCCGGCTGAAAGGGCCCCGTCGGCCGTCCACATCGCCAGCAATCTTTTCCATCATTTACACTTTTCAGCGCGACCACCAGAACCTCCCCCCCCCCCAAACAACCCAAAAGATACGTTCCAAAAAAAGCATCCTCCATCAGGGGCGTTTTTCTGTGCTTCCGCCCCCGTTCCTTTCCCTACCCCTTCCGACGCCGTTCCCCAAGTCCTCCCCTAAAATTCCCCTGACTTCCTCTATCTTTCTTCGATTCTCCCCTACCCTTCCTCAGTTTTCCCCCATCTTTCCTCGGTCTTTCCTTTCCTTTCCCCTACTCTTCCCCTACTCTTTCATTATCCTTCCCAGTTCTTCCCCAATCTTCCTCAATCTTGCCCTACCCTTCCAACCCTTCCTCTATCCTTCTCCTCTCCTTCCCCTTCTCTTTCCCTACATTTTCCCCTTGCCACCCTGTTCCACCTCCAGCCTCTTCCTCCCTTCGCCATTCCCGTCCCTCTCCATTACCCCTACCATTTACTACCCCCCCCCCTGTTTCTCTCCAGGCCACTTCCTCCCTTCCGCCCATTCCCTCCCCCTCCCCTTACCCCTACCATTTACTACCCCCCCCCCCCTGTTCATTTACCCCTTTGCGGCCGTCAGCGGACTGTTCATGGGTGGTTGAGTCACGGTATTGATTTAACTGCATTACTCACCAACCCTAAAGTCCTTGTGTTGGACTGTGACTGTGTACTGGCGTGGTATGTGTGTATGCATGTGTGTAAGTGGTATTTGTTGTATGTATGTATGTATGTATGTATGTAGATGTGCGTGCGTACGTCCTTGTTTATTTATTTAATACATATAAAGTGTGTGTGTATATGTGTGTGTGTGTGTGTGTTTGGATGAACGATGATGATGGATGCATATACATAAATATGTACCTACGTATGTGCAGTATAGTTGGCTGGGCGGATGAGCAAGCGGGTGATGGATGGGGTGGCGGGTGGATGGGTGGTGGTGTGGATGTTTTCATTTCGCTCAGCAAATGGGTGGCATTGTGACGAATAAGACACGTACTGTTTGGCTTCTCGCCCATCCATTCCCCGCCCGTGGTTTGAACTTATCTGTTCGTGTATTTGAGAGGCGATAAGAAGGTCTTAATTGCATATATTTTATATCTCTGGTTTGGTATTGGAAGGTTCAAGTGCAGATAAATATATACGTAACGAATGTAATATGTGTGTGTGTGTTTTGCAGATCCTCAATGTTGCACTTGGACATCCGAACTAAGAAAATGGAACAGCTGTAACTGAGCATGAATCTCGCCGAAGACAGAGGCGGAAGAGTTGTACGAGCAGTATCGTGAAAGTACTTGTGGTGAAACTGCACGTAAATCTATGTAACGAACGCACAGTCGCCTTCGCAAACATTTGTGCGCACGCTATCACACGCTCGGCCAATCACGGCGCTTACAGTGTACGCCCGCGCATGTACATACACACACACACACACGCACACGCACACGCACACGCACACGCACACGCACACGCAACGCACACCCACACACACACACAACACACACACACACAACACACACACACACACCACACACACACACACACACACACACAACACACACACCACACACACACACACACACACACACACACACACACACACACACACACTGTTGCTTGCCCAGAGATGGAGTCGGGCCCACATGCGCATGCACGCATGCACAGGAAGGCCATCCAGGCTCATGCATGATTCTCTGTGGCACTGTCCCCGCCGCCACCGCCGGCACGCGAAGGTCAGCCTTAATGCAATATTTACCTTGTCCACGACGAGCAGAAGGGAGGAGACATGACGAAGGAAGGCAAGGGGAAGGGAGGACGAGGAGGTGAGGGGAAGGCAAGAAGAGGGGAGGAAAAGAGGATATAGGGGAGGGAGGAGGCACATAGAAGGAAAGCAAGGAGGAGGAGGATGTAAGAAGAGGCAAGGAGAAAGAAAGGAAGAACAGGGAGTCAGAAGGAAAAGAAGAAAGGAAAATGAAAGAGGGGGGGAAGGAGGTACTATAAATGTAAAGCAAAGAGGAAGAAAGGAAAGGCAGAGAAAAAGGAGGGAGGGATGCAGAAAATCTTCAAATTCTAAGGTCATAGTAGAGGAAAGAAAGCATAAAGGTCGGGATACGGAAAATAAAAGAAAAAGAAAACGTTAAAATGAAAAACGTAAAGGCAAGAAGTAACGAAATATTTGAAGTTAGAAAATGTAAAAGAAAAAAAGAACTTATTTGAGCAACATGAATAAAAAATACGACAAAATGAGAGAGGGAAACGGGGAAGAAAGGCAAAAATAGAAAAGAAAAGAAAAATATACAAGAATTTGAGGAAGTGAAGCATTGGTAAGAAAAGAACGAAATGGAAAACGGATACAGACAAAACGAATATGGAAGGGAAGTGTAAAGAAATGGAAGGAAAGTTGGAAGAGGCGAAGGAGAAGGGAAGGCAACGAAGGAAAGGGGGAGAAAAGGCGAAGGAAAGAAAGGAGGCCGGCTGGAGGGCAGGCCGAGGAGAGGGAAGGAAGGGAGGCGAGCCGACCTGGACGCATTGTGTAGTCCTTGACCCGAGGGCATTCAGCGCGGGGCCGCTTTTGAGGGAGGTGGCGGGGGGCAAGGAGGGCAGGGGGCAGGTGCTGAGGGAAGGGGCGAGGGAGCAGGGGGCAGGGTGCTGAGGGAAGGGGCGAGGAGCAGGTGGGCAGGGGCGGTTGCTGAGGATGTGGGCAAGGGAGCAGGAGGCAGGGGCGGCGGCTGAGGGTCGGGGGCAGGGAGCATGGAACAGGGGGAAGGAGGCAGGGCAAGAAGCAAAGGAAGAAGAAAAAAAAGGTGTTTATATTCGATGGGAATGTTTGCCTTTAATCGCGGGCAAGTGTTTGCGTACGAACGGGTTACGCAGTTGTTTCCTTCAATGAATAGACGATTCCTCCCGCATTTAGCCGCTTCCGTGAAAAATCCCGAATGGAGTGGCTAGGGGAATTGGAGTGTGAACGGGGGGGGGGGATGCGAAATACGTGAGGGAATGAGTAGAGGGAGGAAGGGGGAGGGGGGATGCGAAATGCGTGAGGAAAGGGTGAGGAGGGAGGGGGAAGGGGGTGCTAAATGCGTGAGGAAAGAGTAGAGGGAGGGAGGGGGGTGCGAAATACGTGAGGAATGAGTAGAGGGGGAGGGGAGGGGGGATGCGAAATGCGTGAGGAAAGGGGAGGAGGGAGGGGAAGGGGGTGCTAAATGCGTGAGGAAAGAGTAGAGGGAGGGGGGTGCGAAATGCGTGAGGAATGAGTAGAGGGAGGGGGGGGAAGGGGGGATGCGAATTGCGTGAGCGAATGGGTGGGGGAGGAGGGATCTTGAGGATGTGGAGGAGAGGGAAAGGGGGGTGGACTTGCCTTGCGTCATGAAAAAAAAGGGAGAAGAATAAGGAAATGTAGAAGGGAATAATGTAGAGTCACACTTGGTGCGTGGGGCAACAAATCACCACTCATCGTTCGCCATGACAAACAAACAAAAGAAGTTGAAGAATAAGCAAAAATAAAAGGAAATAAGGGTAGAGTCACACTTAGTGCGTGTGGGAACAAATCACCACTATCGCCGCTGCTATTGCCATTCACGACTTGGCAAGATATAAAATGGAAACGTGATTGCAGAGTTTACTTAAGAAGGCCGGCGAGGAGGTTTGGCAGTGTTTTAGTGTGTGGTTTAGTGTGCGGTGGCGGCGTGAGTGTGTTTTTGAGTGTGTGAGCGAGTGGTTGTGTATATCTACGTTGAAAGTGGAGAGAGAGAGAGAGAGAGAGAGAGAGAGAGAGAGAGAGAGAGAGAAGAGAGAGAGGAGAGAGAGAGAGAGAGAGAGAGAGAGAGAGAGAGAGAGAGAGAGAGAGAGAGAGAGAGAGAGAGAGAGAGAGAGCGTTGAAGATACTGTATTTGCATAGGTGATTGAAATAAACAGAAGAGAGGTGCAGACAGACTATCTAATGACGTCACAGCCATGATACATATATGTAGACATCGGTAGACAATTTTCCACGCACCAAATTAACAAAAAAAAAAAAAAAAAAAAAAAACTTAGCAATCGGGAGCTGGAGATCTATTTCTCGGGGAATTGGACTGGCACCGAACTTAAGCCATGCACGGGAGAAAAGTCACGGGTAACCAGGATGGACAGCGACACAGGAAACAACTCCAGCGCACGAAGGCGGAGCATTTCACAGCGTACGCGATATTTTTTCGGGTTTCTTTTTCTCACTTTCTCTCTGTATTTATTTCTATCTCCTCCTCCCTCTCTCTCCTCTCTGGCTCCTTGTTCTCCTCGTCCTCGTCTTCTTCGTCATCTTCGATATCCTCTTTATCAATCTCGTCATCGTCGTCGTCGTCGTCGTCCCCTTTCTCCTCCTCCTCTTTCTACTTCTTTTTCTTCTTCTTCTTCGTCTCATCCTCCTCCTCCTCCTTCTTCTAATCATCCTCCTCGTCCTGCCCCCTCCCCCTCCTCCCCTAATCATTCTCCACATCCTTCTCTTCATACTCATTCATCCTTTTCCTTCTCCTCCTCATTCCTCTCCGCCTTTCCTTTCTCTTCCTACGTCTATGTTTACCCTCTTCTGCCTAGTCTTCTTCACCACATTTTTCCTCTATCTTATTTCTCCTTTTTACTGTCTCGCTTTCTCCCTTGTAGTCATTTAAGTTATTCATTTACTCCTGATAAGTCACGAATGCACAGCTGTACGTCACGAGTGATCAATAGCAGGACGGCCAAATCTCAGCATGGCTGAAATTCAGTGTTGTCATATAGGCCTATTCTTTTGCAGCATAGGCCTATCCTTTTGTATCCGTAGAATATTGAGATAGCCCAAAGGAAGCGCTGCGATATCAGTGCGAATCTTCTTGTTTCTTCGGGAGTGAATAAATCGAAACTATTCTCCTCTTCCGAGCCGCGTCTGTAGCATGACACCCGAGTGCAAAATCCAGCTGTCGCGAGTGCTTGGCCGCTGGGCTGAGGGGCTGACCCAGCAACAAGTAGTGTTGTTGTTATTTGTGCGAACGGAGGGTTTGATATTTGTTTGTGTGACGAAGAGGTCGGGGACGGAGGGAACCCGTTCACTCGCTTTCGTGATTTTTAGTTTTGTGTCTGTTGCAGGGTCACGTGGCCAAGGGCGGATGTTTTCGGAAATAGAAGAGTGCCACCTCTTTTATTCCCCTCTTCTTTATGCCCCTTTTCGTTTAGAAAAGTCTTTGTTTGGTCTGGAGCGGGGGGAGGGCTTGGGGCTGTGAGGAGTGCCACGTGTTTGCACGAGTATTGAACCTCGCACCGTCCTTTGTGAGGTCTCCATTGGCGGCCTCGACGGCGTTGGTCAAGTCCTCATTGCATTACTTAGGCTCTTCTTCGTGTTGCTCGTTGGGCTCAAATTAGAAATTGAACGGCGCCTGCTATTCAAATGTCAACAGCGAGGGGCAGGCCGTGAAGATCGTCCAGAGAAATGCTCGGGTGCTGATTCATGGCACTTTCGGAATGGCAAGTGGAATCCTGTCCCAAGTGGAGTTCGATTCTGAAATGCAAAGGAAGGAAAGGGAGGAGATACATAAATCATGTAGGATGCTACCATCCAGCAGCCATTTTTCGTGATGAAAACTTGTTTTTTGTATCGTTGTAATACCTCATGTAAACATGGTATGTGGCCTACCCCATAAAATACGACGTACAGACGTTGTCATCATTTTCACACGAACTTCAGTTGCTTTAGTATGCCTTCTTGTTATTACCAGGACGTCGAGCGAGCGGCCATGGATCCTTATCCCGAAGGCGCGCGTGCCGAAGGATAATTCCCGGGTGTTATTGTCCCGCGGGAGAGCACTTCGCGGCCGTTATTGTCTAGCAAGGGCGCGGGACATTTTTGTTGCCTTGAATGACGAATGACATTTATTTGGGCTGGATACTCGGCCAGGATTTATTGTCGGATTGAATCCCGCCGGAAGTGTATTGTTTCGTCGGACAATGCAAAGATTTTTTTTAATGAATTTTGCTGCAGTAGATGACTGTACGTAAAATGACGGAGTTCTTTTCGCGCATCTCCGAACGGCATTGCGTAACGATTTCGTACCTGGAAACGGCCTCCCGGAGATCTGTGGAACATGTCACGCTCTTGTAACACAGCCTTCGCGACTGTTACTTCTTTGGAGGACTTTTTGCAACAGCGTTACGTGGCATGTCTTGGAAGTTTCCTTTGTTGAATTTGGTAATCACTTTGACATGTAGGGAGATGTGCTTCTCTTTATGTGGGTTTATTTGATTGTTATTTTAGGTTATTGTTTTAGTTAGATATTTGATAAGTTCAAGTGATATTGCACAAATTTGTGAGCTTGGAGTGAGGAAGACAAAATAAATGGGGATGAAGTAGAGTGAACAAGGGAAATTGACCAAAACATGCGGGAAGAATCCTTAAAATGCACGGAAAGTTAGAAGGGGGGCGAGATTAAGAGGAGAATCGATCACAGAAAATGCGAAGAAAGCAGATATGTAAACAGGATTGACTCGCCAAAAAGCAGAGGATGTCGACTACATCATTATTTTTCTTTCTGTTTTTTTCTTTTTCTTTTTACTTTCGCCACGATGGCCATTTTCCGAATCGCTGTCACTCCCGCATTCCTTCAAGCCGTGGATCTTCGCAGTGCAATTGCAGCCGAAACGAGTGCAATACCGTGATATACGGATAAATATTGCATGTTAGAAGCGCTGGACCGGAGAGCGAGGCGGAGGTAGTTGGGAAGGAAGGGGACGAGGATGAAAGGGAGAGAGAAAAAAGGGAATTGGGGAAAGAATTGCGGTAAGAAGTGTAACGGAGAAGAAAAGGGACGGAAGGGAGAAAGGAAGCTTAGGAAGGAGGAACTAAGGAGTAAGGACGAGAAAGGAAGGAAGATCAAGTGGAAAGAGGAGAAAAGCAGGAGTGGAAAATGTAAAATTGATACGGCGGAAAGTGAAAACAGGAGCGCGGTTGACCAAGGCCGCGGGCGTATCACCAACGTAAGGACTGAACACTTTCCAAAGCGCGGTTGGCGTAATTTCAGCCTGAAATAATGGTGAGAAAAACACATAACAACATGAAAGTGTGTTAACCCCCCCCCCCTCTCCCTACGCGAGCGAGTCAACTGAGTCAGAACGGTGATTCACAGGCTCGCCAGGCTATTTCCCCGACCTGATGTTGCCTCAGTGCCTTAAACAGATAT
>NW_020871759.1:66592-69092 GCF_003789085.1 Penaeus vannamei
CACGGGAATCAAGATTGGATCCCGTGTAAATCACTGGCGAAATGCGATGGCGGAGATGCCACGCGACTCGGGGGCATTGTCGTCGTGTCCGTGGCGATGTAATGCCAGCTCCGGCACTCTGGTTGCGCCCTTCTCCTTGTCGCTCCTTCACTCCTGTTTGTCTTGTCCCGCCCCTGATCCACCCTCTCTTCGCCCTTCCTGTGGCCTAAACTTGCCCTCCCCTCGCCCTATACTTGCCCTCACTTTGTCCTCCCCTCGCCCTTACTTGCCCTCACTTTGTCCTCCTCGCCCTATACTTGCCCTCCCTTTGTCCTCCATTCGCTCTCCTTTCGACCTTCCCGCGCTCTCCCCTTCGCTCTCCCTCCCCCTCGTCTCGCTCCCCCCTCTCCTTGCAGTTGCCCTCCCCTCCCCCATCCCTCCTCTCCCTTCCTCCCCCTATCCCTCCTCGCCCTTCCCTCCCCATCCCTCCTCGCCCTTCCCTCCCCCATCCCTCCTCGCCCGTCCCCTCCCCCATCCCTCCTCGCCCTTCCCCTCCCCTCGCCTGGCATTGACCTGCTTACCCAGATCCCACACGCCGCGCGAACACCTGACCTGCTGTTATGGCTGTTTTTGTATGCATGTAAGCGGCGATGACGCGCGGCGGATCAAGGCGGCCGCCGTCATCAGGCCGATGGAAGGCTGGGTTCGAAGCCGCGCGAATGAGAACGAGCCGCCATAAGGGGAAGGGGGATAGGGGCGATGATGGCACTGGTATTAGTTGGCATCATTAGTGAATGGCAATGCGCGGCTGGCAATGAGTTAATTGCGAGGTGCGCTCGGGAGTGGCTCTTGCAGCGACGGCCACGGCTGTTGACGGCGGCTTGTGCATGCGTGTATGCTGGTCATGTATAGTATGGTTATGTAGCAGAGATGTCAAGACGCGAGGTACCGAGGCCCAGTATGCGGCCATCCCCTGCACGCCCTCCCGGAGGCCGTCTCTGTGAGGGCTCCGTACCCAAGAGCCGTGCCTCGGGTTCTCCTGCACCGGGATTTCGACATGTATTATTGAAGAGAGCCGTCGAGGATAATAGCGCAGCCCTCGTGCACCCAAGCAGCACCTGTCAATCGCCTTAGAGCCGGGCCCTGAATGGGAATTCGACAGCATTAATGGGTCTGTTGTGTCAACCGTCCCTGCGCTCCACATCCCGGCTGCTCCTCTTGCTTGGGGCGACGGCTGCTTGCATAGGGGCGGAGGCGGGCCTTGAAAAGCTCTATTATTGTTATTGTTATCAGCATTATTGTTATTTTATTATTATTATTATTATTATTATTATTATTATTATTATTATTATTATTGTTATTATTGTTATGATTATTATTATTATGATAATTATTATTATTGTTTTGCTATTGTTATGATTATTATTATTGTTACAGTTTTTTTCTCCCTTATAATAACTTCATTGCAGTTGCCATTGTCAATATCGTTATTACAAAAGACGCATAGTTAAAATTAATTAGAAATGCTGCAAAAGGAAAGCAGCAGTTGTAAGATTAAATAAATGCCTCCTTGTCGAAGTCAGTGCCGTTGGAGGTGTAGGTGGCGCTGGTGATTGAGACAGTAATGACGATTAGAAAGGGGTGGGCGGGGTGGGCGGGAGGTGCAGGAGTCATAGTTTAATGGTGGCGATGAGCTCCAGGTTAAGCTTGATTATTCGCCATTATGGGAGGAGGAGATGGAGTGTTGGTGATTATGGTGGCCATGGGTATTGAGATTTGGTGGAGATGGTGAAATTGGTGGATTAGTAGATTGGTGTGTTGGCGAATTGGTGGATTAATGGAGTTGGTGGACTGGTGGAGATGGTAGAATTGTTGGATTAGTGGATTGATGGAGATGGTGGAATAGGTGAAATTTATGGAATAGTGGATTGGTGGAATTGGAGGATTAGTGGATTGCTGGAGATGTCGATGTGGAGGATGAGTCGGTGAAGAGAAGGGAGTAGAAGTGGAAGCATCGGAGAAATGATGAGGGAACAATGAAGGAAGAGGAGAGGAGGAGGGTGAAGATGATGATGATTTAAGAAGATAAAGAGGGAGGAGTGGGGTGAGGGGAGGGGGTGTAGCGTGGAGTGGGTGCGACCCCGACGGTGCAGGTGTTCTTTGCTATTGTTGCTTACCTTGTATGGCGTGATTCTGTTGTTTGCTGAGCCGAGTTACGACGTGCTGAGGGCAAGGCACCGGTCCGCAGCTTTTTGTGCGGGAGAGAGGGTGTCTGCGGGTGGGTGTCGTGGCTGGCTGTCCGTCCCGTCGGTGCGTCGGCGTCGGATCGTCAGTCCTGGCCCGATTCTGCCCATTCATCCAGGCGGTGTTCGGTGCGAGCGCCTCGGCGAGTGGTGTCGTTGCTTTGGGCTTCGTTGGCCCCGGGTGCACCTGACCCCTGACCTTTCGGCGCCGTGACCTTAAGCCGTGTCATCTTGCAGCGCGTTGGGCCGGGCGTCATCGCAGCCCGACTGGAGGGGAG
>NW_020871759.1:117502-132502 GCF_003789085.1 Penaeus vannamei
AAATTGTAACTTGCAGGCAGATGGTCTCATAGTTTTACCCTTTTTTTCTGAATGAAAGGCTCAATTGTGTTTATATTCTGTATTTATCATTGACTTTAGGGAATATATAGAAGAGGATTTAAGCAGTAAAGAGAGGGTTTTTAACTTCTTTTTATGTATCAAGAGTCAGAACTTTGTATTCAGTCTACTCTAAATTGCAAATCATATTGATAAATGCATGGCTGACTAATAAATGTTTGTTGTATTAGGTATCTCTGCCTTGCTTTTGTGAAGAGGATTAGATTTTTTATTTGTAGATCATGTGTCATTGGTTTTTTTTTTAATTCTTTTTTATATATCTTGCTTTAGTAATATCCTAGTAAGGTAAAATAGTCAGTTGTTAAAATTGGTTACACCCTATTAAAAAATAAAATAGAATAAATAAACAAACAGAATTCCTGAATTTAGTCAACTCCAGCCCGTCTAAGTGGTGTTGGGCTAGTTGCAATGTCCTCTCTCATTGCAGGATGCCACCACACCGCCCACGAGGCTGTGCTGCAGACGTTTTTGGGCATGATCATTCACTACATGCAAATGTTCGTGCTTTTGGTGGTGGTCCTGTTGATGGCCTTCTGGCTCTGTGTCACGGCGAGCCTTGTGACGCAGCTCAATGACCCCTTTTTGCCCAGGTCAGCAGTCTCTCATGGTCGACTTTTTTTTTTTTTTGGAGGGTCAGGTCGTTTAGTCAGTCAGAGAGGGAGAGGGGTGTGAGGGAATGACCTGGAAGGGAGTTTTGCATCGGCACTGAGATAGCCTCTTCATACAACTTCGCACCTTCATGTAACCTTGTCATCCCATGGACTGTGAGCAGTTCTTTCACCTTCTTTGGTGGATGACCTTTTTAATTTGTCTGTGCCGCTCTCAAAAAGAAACATATGGGCATCACTGAGCACCTGTTGTCATACATCATAGGGTTTTGATATATTGTTTATTGATTGTGCTTGCCTCTGCAACTGTGGACCTCTCTTGTTTTGTTCTGTTCTATTTTATGATCATCATTCTTGCAGATTTTCTGTGGTATGAGATTAACCCTGTTTATTCTCATGTTCATCTTCATTTGTGATGGGAGCTTTGCTGTCCCAGTGTTTGTCGTCAAATTGCCGGGTGTCAGTCTAGTGGAAATGCATTGTCTAGCTGTGTTGAATAATAGTCAGGTTTTTTTTTTTTTTACATTTGTTATTTATTGTTAGCATTTGGTGTTGAGTGGGATTACTTTGAGGAACATAAAGATTGTAGAATAGATGTATTTTTACTTTATTTTGATTGAATGCATAATAGAGTAATGTATCAAGACTTTGCTTTTTGATTATTAAAGCAGGATGAGGATAAGAATCTCAGAGTGCTAGGATTTTTTCACTTTATTTATTTATTTATTTTTTTTTTATGTCTTTTCTATTTTCGCGCTGAATTGTTTTGCAGGTGGCTATACATAAGAGAAATATGATACATTTGCAAATGTATTCAAATACATACCATTTCCATTTCCCTATCCTTTCAAGCTAATGTGAAATATCCAAGTGCACTTTCCAATCCAATGTCCCTTCCCACAAGCAAGATATTGAAGGAGTTCTGTTGTATCCTCCTCCTTCTCTTCCCCCTAAGAACCTCTCCCCCTTTCACCTCCTCATTCTCTTCCCCCCAAGAACCTCTCCTCCTTTCACCTCCTGTGTTCTCTCTCTCTCAGGTGACATGACCGCCGAGGAGCTCTTCAACATGTTCTTCGGGGGCGGATATCCTGGGGGCAACGTGTACGTGCGCCGGGGAGGGCGATGGGAGCGTGCTGGCCATGGAGGGGGTGGCCCAAGGTACCACGGCCAGCAGGGGCACCACCACCAGGCAGCCCACTCGGAGCAGTCAAACCTATCGGTGTTTCTGCAACTGATGCCCCTCTTGCTCATCCTGCTGCTGTCCTTGGCCTCGTCTCTGCTGTCATCCGACCCCACCTACTCCCTCTCGCCCACCAGGTTAATTGTCTTTGTTATGATGTACAAATACTTCTTAGTTAGATGAGCTAGGTGCAATGTGCATTTTTTTCTTTTTCTTTCTTTCTTTCTTTCTTTCTTTTTTTTCTTTTTTTCCCCCCCATAATTTTTTACTTTTGACTCGGTTATTTCTTTGAGGTATGTTTTATATTCATTTTTGTAGCTTCTACAAAAGTGTAGATTTACTGTAGATATATTCTGTACATTGTTTGGTAAGGTTTATAGATACACATACACACAGTGTCATGCATATATACACATACACAAACACACGCACACACATGTACATGTATTTATTTACACCACTGGTAGGGCTAGAAAACCACATATGTATACATATGTCCACATACATGTGTATGTATGCATATGTGTATATATTATATATATATATATATATATATTATATTATATATTATATAATATATATTTATATATATAGTATTTATTATATATAGATATACTATAGATATAGATATACATATAGATATATATACTTATAGATATAGATATACATGTAGATATATGTATATATAGATATATACATGTAGATATATGTATATATAGATATATACATAATATAGATATATAGATATATACATATATATAGATACATATCAATATATATATATAGATATGTATAGATATATATTATATATATATATATATATACATATATGCATACACCACACACACACACACATACACACACACACACACACACCACACACACACACACACCAACACACACACAACACACACCACATCACACACACACACACACACACACACACACACACACACACACACATACGCATGTACACACACATACGCATGTACACACACATAAGCATGCACACACACATACGCATGCACACACACACACGCACCACACACACACGTGCACGCACACACACACACACACACACACACACACACACACTGCACGCACACACACACACACACACACACGTGCAACCACACACACACACACACACACACACACACACACACACACACACACACACACACACAACCACACACACACACACCACACACACACACATACACACACACACACACACACAACACACACACACACACACACACACACACACATGCACATCACACATATGCACACACACACATACATACATACATACATACATACATACATACATACATACATACATACACACATACATACATACATACATACATACATACACACATACTCACACTCACACTCTCCCACACACACTCAGTCACTCACTCACTCATGCACACATGCACACAAACATGCACACATAGTTATTTACTTTTATTTATGTATGTATCTGTATGTATGTATATATGTATGTAACCATGATATTAATATTTCATAAGCTAATTGTGGTGAGATGGTACAGAGTGATCATGATTATTTACAGAAATTATGGTCATTATAGCTTTGGCTTTATCTTCACTCTCTTGCATGGTGAACAGTTTTTCAGTTTCGTCTATTTAGGACGTGTGCTTACCAAGCCCAGGCTCTCCATGACGCTGTAAGAGGTGTGAGCTGTGGCCTTGCATCCAGCAATTCCCAAATTTAAGTAGAGCCTGTGCGCTTCAAAAAATATTGTTTCAGTGAAAGATTCTGTAAACTCATTATCTGCTATAGAGTATGTTCGTTTTGGGTAATAGTGCATGAGAATCCATATTACTTTTCCCCTCAGTCAAGGTCAGCAAAAGGCTGTGAGCAAAGACTCTGACACGCATCAGCACCACTCCCCACCTTGTTGACTGAACCCCTTCCATTAGTTTATTTTCTGCAGCTTTTATAGACATGCACTTTATCCCCTCAGGCAGTTTTGTGTCTCATTATTTGGATATTTTGTGCACTGTAAGCATTTTCTAGTCATTGTTTGCTATATTTTTTTCTCACTCTTTCTATCTCTCTCTTTTTATCCAGTTTTCTTTTTGGAAAGTATGTAATGTTGCTCACATTTATATGATTCTCAAAAAATGTGGCATTGCAATAGATGTTCATTTCACACTGGCATTGGTAGTTTGCCGTTGCCAAGATTGCCTGAGATTTCTGCTTGATTAGATATTGTTGTAGCCAGTACTTGAGATTACAAAAAAGGACCATCTGATTCGTTTCTTATATAACAGATTTTTTAAACCCCAATATGCATAAAATTCCATGTGCATCTGTAGACTTGTATAGCATAAAAGAAAGGGACCTTATTCCAGCTCTTTCATAATGGAAATTTAGAGGAATGTTTACGGCCAATAGAAAGATGGAGCTTGATTTGGCAATGCAAAGAGGGGAGAAGACAGAGTAATTAATGGGAAAAGATTATCATGAAAAGAAACACCTTTACAGTCAGACTGCCTGGACCAGTAGGAGAGGGAGGCAGGTGAAAGGAGAAAAAGTTCTTAAAAGCTTTTGAAAATGTTAAGGTGGCCGTCCTGGGAAATGACCACCTTTCCTTACTCATTTCATCATAAAAAGAATTCGGTTGGAGATAACTCATTGATTCTTTTGCATAACATAGAGTATAGAATTGCGCTTCGTTTCATATATATTTTGACCTCGCTTCCCCATTGGATGTTAGATCTATCCTAGACAATGGCTGTGTAATATCCCGATGTATATATTTTTATTTTTATTTTTATTTATTTATTTTATTTTATTTTTTAAATTTTTTATTTTTTTTTTTTTTTTTTTATAAAAGTAGATATTTTTGTCTCAAAAGTTTAATAAATGCATTTTACCATAGAGACAACTAATCTAAACCAGATAAGAACCTTTTTTTAACTCTTTATTTTTTAATTTTTTTATTATTATTTTTCCATTTCGATTTTGGAAAAAAATGGAGAACTGTGGATGGCAATATCAGTACAAAACAGTTATAAAGTCCTAGCAGGTTTTCTTTGATAATTGTCAATATTAGCAGATTGCAAACAAGTGTAGAGTTTTTGATTAGCCATTTGCACCCATTATCTTTAATAAGAAGTGCATAAAATCATGCAGACGCCTAGGTGTGGTGGGATGTTTGTGAATTTATGGTACCTAAGACCTACGGTAACGTCTAGACGTATTATTTTTTATCGAAAACACACAAAACAGATGCGATAGCTCTTTCAACTCTAGCCAAAGACTACGCACAAAATTGAGTTCAATATTCCATAGTTTTTATTTCAGAGCAGGTATTACTGAGTACTGTCATCTTCAATATGAAATAATCAGTATCTCGCCTATACATCCGAAGTTCAAAAATCCGACTATTTGGTGACTTTCGTAATGAAGTCCTCTTTACAGCAGCAATGACCAATTTCAAATCAAATTAAATTTACCAATGCCATAATGTACCGACCGTTGAACGAAATGTAACAGAAATATTTCAATCCTTACTTATAAGGCTATTTTCAAACAGTAGTGCTATGTATGTGAGATATGTACAGATTACTGCAGAACCAACAACATATTACCAGGGAGTCTTGATAGAAGCATATTTCGTTTTTAAAAGGACTCAAAACTTACTTTTTTTCTGATATTGTTATAAAAGTGTTCCTTGAACATTCACAAACTCTTATTTATGCCGCAATTCATAATCAAATGCCGTATGCATGATTGCAGCAAGCAGAAGTCCACATAGGTGTACCTGGGTGCTCAAATGTGACGTACTTCTCAGGTGCTGAGCGAGTTTATGTCGGCTGCAAGACAGCGTGCGTAGCAGGCGCTTAATACTCATTGGTAGTTTGGTACCTATACTATACGCTAGCTAACTCGATTTGACCCCCTGTACCCCACCCACCCACCCCCCTGGGACGGTCCCCTTAAGTTGAAATAGGAACTGTTATACCAGTACATACAAAGTTTTTCTATTTGAAATAATAAAGAATGTGGAATGTAAAAGTATGGCAAATTATATATATATATTATATAATAAATATGAACAGATTAACAAGGCTTCTCTTTGGACAGAGACAAGCACAGTAACATTTACACAAAAAAATAACTGAAATCCTGCACTTTATTGTGGCAATGTTTCATTTTAGCTTCTGTCTTTCTCTCATTACATTTTCTGTAGTAAAAAGTTGACATGAACATCCAACAAAAATAATAGTAATACATTAATGCATTAAAAGAAAAAGGTTTGGGACATATGGCAAGGGAATCGTGTGTTGACAGACCAGAATTACACCAATTTGCTAATGTAACACAGAAGTTCTAACATCTGTGATATCCAATTTTTTATATACATTATTTGTTCATTCTTTACTTCATGCATTTCCCCCTTGTCTTTAATATTTAGTTTCTTCCTTCCTGGTATTATCTTTTAATTCTTGAACTTTCTCCCTTTCTCTTGCCTCCCTACCTCCCTCCTCTCTCCCTCTCTCCCTCTCTCCTCTCTCCCTCTCTCCTCTCTCCTCTCTCCTCCCTCTCTCCTCTCTCTCTCTCTCTCTCTTCTTCTCTCTTCTCTCTCTCTCTCTCTCTCTCTCTCTCTCTCTCTCTCTCTCTCTCTTCTCTCTCTCTCTCATCTCTCTCTTCCATCTCTCCCTTCCCTCCCTCCCCCTCTCATATATCCTGCTTGTCGCTCCCCTCCGTTGTCTGCTCCCCATGGTTCTGATCCCAGACTGCCCTAACCCCCATGCCAGACCTCTCAAGTACCTCTCTTTCCTCCCGGCAGCAAGACATGTCCAGCGTAGCACCTCAAACCTTGGTGTCCTACTATGTGAAGCCTGACTTTTCAACCGACTACCAAGGGAGCATTAGGCGGTTAGAGCAGCATGTAGAGGAGGACTATGTGTCTACTTCGAAATGCTGCTTTAAAGAGAAGAATTATAGTGAGTGGTCTGTTCTTATTGAGTTTTTCTTTACGCTTTGGTCTTTCTTTCAATCTCCNTCTCCCCTCCCCTACCTATGTCTACTCTCTCTCCACAATCTCCTCAAAATCTCTCTCTCTCTCTCGTCTCTCTCTGCTCTCCTCTAACACTTCTCTCTCCTCTAACTCTCTTCCTTCGTAACTCTAATTCTCTCTTTCTCTCCCCCGGTCTCAAACAAATATCAACTAATCACATATTCTTCTTCTTCCTCTTTTCTTTTTTTTTTTTTATTCTCTTTTCCTTTCTAATCTACCATTTCAAACCTTCACTTCCGCCACCTCCATTATCAGAGGAAAACAACCAGATAAATGCACAGATAACTCAGATCTCTGCTCTCTCTCTCTCATTCTCGTCTACTCTCTCGATCATACATACATCTATCCATCTCTATCTCATCCTTCTCAATTAGGGCTAGAATTTATATATCCTATACTCCTCTTGCCCTTTGACCATCTCTCACCCTCTTCGCTTTAAACTGGCGATTTTGCCCTTTTATTTCCAAGTCCAATCTTTAGTCTCTTTCTTTTTATTTCACCACATTTAACATCACTTCGGAGATAACACCGTCTCCCTCTCGCCTCACCTCATCTCACGCCCGGTTCCTCACACTCTCACACATTTTCGTCCTCCAGGATCCTCCTTACGTTCCACTTGGTATGTTACATCACATTCTTCCTCTTTAAGTGATGACTATAATAGCCTCCTCTTCGTATTTCATTTTCTTGATTATCTATTCCTTCGTATATTTTCTGTGATTATTGTTTTTCATTCTTCTGTTATTGCTCGTCTTTTTACCCTTTCTTTTGTCTTCGCTATTTCGTTTTTTCTTTATTTCTTTCTCTCTTCCTTCTTGTCCATACATACTTCACTTCTGACTTATATTTTTAAATATACCTTTTTTCTTTTTTTTATTAGCACCCCTCTCTCTATCTGTTATCCTGCTTTCCTCCTTCTTTTAGCTTTGTTTTCCTTTTCCTTCGTTCATCAGACCTCCTAATCATATAGACACTGTCCTCATCCTCTTTCTGCTTTTCTAAACCTCTATGCCACATTGTCATAACTCTCACTATTCCGATCTGCGATACCTGGGTGCCGGGAGTTCTATCCGCTTTCCCGCCCTCCAATGTAATCAAGGATCAGGATGACACACTTTCATGTCCATCCTCTTTGCGCGAGTTCCGCACTATTATCTTCAGACGCCTTTTTCTTCGTTCTTCACTTTATCCCTTCAGTCTCGATAGGAGTGCAGACACGCTATTTCGGAAACCTTCCTTTGCTTTTTGTTGCCAATGCCATTCTTATCTTTATGCTCTTTTTTTTTCTTATCTTTGCTGGTCCTTTATCTCCTCCATGTTCCCTTCTCCTCCCTCTTCCTCCCTTGTTACACCTATGCCACATTAAACAGATATATATTTTCCTTCCAGAACACCTACAGGTCTGGAACGTCATCGTTTTCCTTTCCTGTACTTTTTTTCCTGGTCACCATTGTTCACCTTATTCTCGCTATCCCTTTTCTCGATGTCATCTTTCTTATCCCTCCTCTCTGTTTGTGTAACCTGCCCCCCCCTTTCCTACCTCCCCCCTCGTCTTTGTTTTTCTTCTTTCTTTCCTTCCCTTTCCACTCTTCGTCATCCCTCTCTCCTCCTCTCTTTCTTTTTTTTTTCTTTCTTTTTTTTTTTCTTCTTTTTTTCTTTTTTTTTTTTTTTCCAAAGCCCCACTTTCCAACGTTTTTTCCTATCCTCTCTGTCTCCCCACGCCGCTCATCCCCTCTCCTCCCTCCCCCTTTAGACCACTCAACGCCAGCCCCACACAACAGCTTGGGGTCACAAAGCAAGCGGACCAAAATCATAATCTCCCCCTCGCCCTCCTCACCTATTCCGCCACCACTAACTCCCTCCCCCATCCTCACACCCCTCACCCCCCCCCCCTCTATCTACCACAAAACACCCCCCCATCACTTCCACACACCCCCCTACAACACACCACTAACAGTAACACAACGCTCCTCGCCCACTTCTCCCATCAACCCCCCCCCCACAAACACCACCGCCCCCACACCCTCTCTCGCGCCCCCCCAGCCCGAGCACAGCTTCCACAACAGCTGTGTCCTCGCACGAGACTATCTTGCCTACGTAATTTCTTTAATAATTCCAAAAATCTTCCGGTTGTTAAAAAGGGGGAATTATCCTGTATAAAAACAAGGAAATCGTCGTAGCTGCATACAGAAGCAGGTTGCATTGTCGATATTGAGTCTGAAAAAGTAGGAACATTTTGCGGAATTACATCGTGTGTGCCGAGGACCCGTGTATGTACGCTTAACAGGAAATGTACACACGACAAACAACACATGCAGTAAATCACCCAACAAATCAATCTCTATTATTAATATTATAGTATTATATCCATATTCATTATATGTATGCATATGCGATGCACATACAAATGTAAGTTCATGAATTTATTACCATTCAAATTCTCGCCACGCGCCTGTGCTTGTGTGACGTGCGTGTGTGTGTGCTAATTAGTCAATATATGCGTTTTCCTCTTATCGTCTTTTGAAACTGAAAGTTTTTGTGAACTTTCAATGAATGTGAATGATGATATCGCTAATCATTCTGGATTCAATAACACGAAGAAAATTATATGGCAAAATCTTGTACCCATTAAACAATGATAATAAAATTGTAATCTTATTTCTAATAAAAATTGTATGAATGCTATATTTGAAATCGAGTGTATTATTATCTAATCTTTTGATCCCAAGATTTCCTACACATAAAAATAGTGATCCTGGTACATGATATTTGGTGCGTTAAGAGGCATAAAAAGGTCAAAACAAATAAAAAAACACATGCGCTCATGTATAGCATAAATACATAGAGAATGTCATGCTACACAAATACTTAAGTCTCTATCTCGCCCTCTCTATCTACTCATTCCAACTAATCTGATCCGTATGTATATATATAAATATCACATAAGTATATTGCTAAATATATTATAATATATATATATATATTACTATATATATATAAATATTCATATATAATATACTATACTAGATCATACTGAGTGTCTATATAGTTATATACATTATATATATATATATAGTTTAATATATGTATTTATATCATATCCATATGCTATATAATTGATATATAATATGATATATGTTATATATATATATATAGTATTATATAGATATTTATTATATAGTAATGTATATTTATATAATAGGTATAGTTATATCTATATATTTATGACATATTATATATTATATATATGATAATATATGATATAAAGTATAATATATAGTTTTAGAACTAATATAGTATATATATATGGAACATATATCTATATATATATAGTATTAATATATATAGTTATAGGATATATATATAGTATATATATAGATCTCACTGTCAACTCACCATCAATATTCATTATATATACCATACTCACTACACTATTATAAT
Organism: Penaeus vannamei; assembly: GCF_003789085.1. NCBI lineage: Eukaryota > Metazoa > Arthropoda > Malacostraca > Decapoda > Penaeidae > Penaeus > Penaeus vannamei. Next base: position 127,872 of record NW_020871759.1, read on the forward strand.
ATATTATATATATATATCTATATTATATATCTACTACTCACCTCTGCTAACTGTGTCGTGTATTTATATATTTAGTATATAGTGTATATATATATACTAATTTAGTATAATATATTTTATATGATATAGTATTATATACTCATATATTATATAGTAGTAGTATAGTTTTATCTATGATTGTATATTTATATTATGTATTAATGGGTAGTGTATATTATTACTGCAATTTAATAAAATGACAATTAATATATTATATGTTATATCGCATAATATATATATATATATAATATATAATATACTACAGTTGTGTATGTATTATATATCTGTCAGATATAATCCGATATACATAATATATATATATATATCAATATTCTATCATATAGCCCTCACACTTTATCAATCACCTGTATATTATGGCCAAAGATTAGCTACATACTAAACTATATATATATATATAATAATTATATATATATATACTTATAATAATATATATATATAATATCCACATATATATATATATATATATTATACTTAATATCTAGCTATATATCATATATATATACACATATATAGTATTTATATATATAATGATATATCATTCACACTCATCATCATCTAATAAATAATACAAGCGTTTTGAATATCTATAACATTCAGTATTTAAATATGGCCTATAGTAGTGGGTTACAAGTCTTGCTACACACACATATTTTTATTTTATATCCCTATTGGCCATTTTTCAGTATCATTCCACTGTTCATCACATAAATTATTCTTCCTCTTCATCTCATTCATCTGATAATCATACAATCATTGATCATTATTACATCATCAGGCTAATTCGAAGTGGGACAGCAACGTATAGTATATCCATTAGAACCATAGTAAATAACAGGATGAGTCAACACACATGATAGTGAGCATAGATATAACCAAGAAAGAGTACAACTTGATAAAAATGCAATGAAAGCGTTGTTGTTAGTAGGCCCCCTACGCGATTATACACATGGAATCACTAATCTGGGCCAGCACACATAATTAATTACTGATCATTAGTATAACATTGAACGGACATTAATGCTAACCCGAACGGTACCACCCACTCGGACTGGTCGCAATCGTGTACACATAGTGCCCATCATATCCAATCATACAAAACGTACACACGCAACACACACAACAATACACACCAAACATACAGAACCGCAATGAACACACGACATCCTGTGAGACGAGCCTCGAGCCGGCGATCTAGACGAACAAATTCACCCCACACATAACAACACCAACAATCACAACACGATATTAAAACGACACACACATAGAGTAATCCAACATAACATCACACATCGTCTCCACACTCACACGAGAGACATGACCACACATGCTCTACAATACACACAACACACACACAGACATAACACATAAATATAATCCAAGCACACAGATATCACAACAGCACACGACGAACAAGCACGAGCACATAAAAACACTACAATACAAGAGCATACAACACACACACACACACACAGACACACACACAATCCAGCGATGAAACCACAACAACGCAGTCTAACACGACTACATCAAACACAATCACACACACAGGTTCGATGGGAGCGCCTGAGATAACAAAGGATGATAGGTGGTCCGGAGAAGGAGGTAGGGGGAGCCGAAAAGAGAGAGGAGAGGAACTAAGGATTTCCTGATAGCGGTATGAGCGGATGGTAGATGGAAGGGGTCCGTAGGGGGGGGGGGGGAGGTAGAGAAGGGGTCATGGGGGAGGGGAGGGAGAAGCGAAGGGGTCCGTGAGGGGGAGCGGGGGGGAGGGGGGCGTCGGATTAAACCCCTAAATCAACAAGCCTCAACTTTCTCCTTAAATTTCAGTGCCGCCGCCTCGTCCCCTCTGCTTGACCTTCGCCTTTCTAGCGATCCCCCCAAATGGGTCTATAAATGCACCCCGAGAGTTAAGGATTAGGGTTATATTCACATCCCCAATCTTCGTTTCTTTGGTCTTTCTCTTTTCGTCCTCTCTCTTCTCTCGTTCTTCTTCTCTCTCTCTCTCTCTCTCTCTCTCTCTCTCTCTCTCCTCTCTCTTTCTCTCTCTCATTCTCTTTTCTCTCGCTCTTCTTTGTTTCCTTATACTCTTTACGGTTCATCTCATTCTCTTTCGATTCTTCTCTTTTTGTCCTGTCTTTTTTGTCTTCTTATTTTTTCATTATTCTCCTCTTCCCCTTTCTTTCGTCTGTCTTATCATAATCTTCCACTGCTCTTTCTTTGCCCTCAATTTCTCCTTCAACTCCATTCCTTCTCTTTCTTCTTCTTCCCCTGATTTTCTCTCTTTCCTTTTCTCTTCCTGTTTCCTTCTCATACCTACTATTTCCATCCTACATTTCTTCAGCCTCCCCAACTCCCACCTTCTCCTCCTCTCCTCCATTTTCCCATAATCTCTTTTCTACATATTCTTCCCCCAATTTCCTCTCATATCCCTCTTTTACCTTGATTCTTTCATTTTCTTCTTTCTTATATCCCTCCCTCAGCCTTTATCAGTTCCTCTTTCCCTACTATATTTACATCCTCCCTCTCTTCTCTCCCTCCCTCTTTTCTCTCTCTCCTTTCCCTCCTCCTGTTATTCTCTCTCTCCTTTAACTCCTCTTATTCTATCTCTCCTTTCCCTCCTCCTCTTTTCTTCTCTTCTTCTCTCTCTCTCTCTCTCCTCTCTGTCTCTCTCTCTCTCTCTCTCTCTCTCTGTCATCCCTGCTCTCGTCTCTCTCTCTCTCTCTCATCCTTCTCTCTCTCTGCTCTCTGCTCTCTCTCTCTCGTCCTCGCTCTCCTCCTCTTCTCTCTCTCTCTCTCTCTTCATCTCTCCTTCTCTCTCCATCCTCCCCCTCTTCGTCCTCCTCTCTCCTCTCTCCTCGCCCGTCCCCTTCTTCCTTTTCGCCCCCCAAAACAGACGCCGGATGGAAATTGGTTATTATCTTTGGATTTAAGGTTATGGCCTTCGCCGCGTTGATCTAACTTCATATAAAGCCCGCGAAATTCCGACCGGGATTGGATAGGATAACGGCGGCGGAGGAGGAGGAGGAGGAGGAGGAGGAGAGGAGGAAGGAGAGGAGGAGGAGGAGGTGTGAGGAGGGGAGGAGCGAGGAGGGACGGAGGAGGGGGAGGAGGGGAGGAGGAGGCTGGAGGAGCAGGTAGGAGGTCAGGAGGAGTGAGGATAGGAGAGGAGGTGGAGGAGGAGGAGGGGAGGAGGAGGAGGCAGCGGGAAGGAAGGAGAGGAGGAGGAGGAGGAGAGGAGGGGTAGGGAAGGAGAGCAGGGAGGTAAGGAGGGGGAGGAGCGGCGCTCGTCTCTTTTTTCTTTGTGCCCCTGACTGAGCCCGAGCGTGCAGTAGTTTTTCCCAGGAGGGGGGCGTGTGCGTGTCGCGTGGGGTGTGAGTGCCTGTCGCCGTGTAACTCAATCGCTGATATGTATCATTTACATCCATATAAATCTAAACAGACATACACACATACATATATCAAACAGCACACACACACACACACAACACACATACACAACCATAAAACACACACACACTCACAAAGCACACCCCACCACACCACACCACACACAACACACACACACACATATAATATATATATATATATATATATATATATATATATATAATATATTAATATATATATGTGTGTGTTGCTGTGTGTCGTGTGTTTGTGTGGTGTGGTGTGTGTGTATGTATGTATATTATTATTATATAACACTAACGGCTATGCATTATTGTTCTATTTTTTTATTTCTTTTATAGTTATCTTATTTTCATCATCATAGTTATCATTCTTTACAATGCTATTTAAATAATGAAATATTTTATATCTTTTATATTATAATCATCATTTAATGCATTTTGAAAAATCATATTGCAGTTGTTGGTGTATTAAACACATCAATTATTGTATTATATCATTAATCAAGAGTAACTAACAATCAATTATCACAGTATTATCATTAATTATCTATTATCATTAACATCATTTACCTATGCAACTATTGCTGTTGTATAATTATTAATTGGGTTTTATTGTTATGCATTAATTCAATTAACTTATCATAAATGTCATTGATATGATTACTATTTCTGTAACTATTATTATTATCATCTGCTGCCATATCCATCAATCTTTAATAAATTGATATAATAAAAATAAGGAAGCCTTAATTTTTTGGGTTTAAAAATCCCAAAAGTTCCCCCTTTTATTTTATTATTTGTTATCATTATACCAGTTAACAGATTATTATTCATTGTTATATACATCATTTGTTTTTTTTTTATAAAATTTAATTTTAATATCATTTCTATTATTAGCAGCAGTATACTAAATACTATTGTCATTATTACCATCACTATCATTATCATTATCATTATTACTAGTAGTAGAACTACTACTACTACTATTATCACCATTATCATTATTGTTATTGCTGATATTATTATATAATACTTACTATTGTTAAATTAGTAGTATTAATTTTCTCATCATTATTCATTTTTCATTATCGCTATTATTATTATCACTATCATTATTGTTGTTGTTGTTATTGATATCATTATCATCATCATTATCACTATTAT
>NW_020871759.1:142502-147502 GCF_003789085.1 Penaeus vannamei
TTCATGTAGGCTTATAATAATGAACGGCTCCCTTTTTTTTAAGATTTCCCCTCTTTTTGATTTTGAATTTCCTATCTCTGACTGTTGATTTTTCCCGTTTTTCCTTCTTCTTCTTCTTCGATTCTGTAACATGATATCCATTATCACCATTATCGCTTTTTTTTATTTCTTTCTCTCTTCATCCCCCTTTCCTCCTAACTCTCCTTCGCCTTCGCTTCGTCGCTCCTTCGCGATTCACTTCTTGCAAATCGGTTCAAGAAGCTTACTTTCCTTTTGAGAATCGATCCCGTGTCTTCCACGAGCCTTTTCTCTCAACGTGTGGCAGTGCCTTCTTCGGGTCGATGTTAACCTCTCTTTCATTGTTATTTACTGGAGCATTATCTAAAACGCATATCTGATAAATCAAGCATAAATACCATCTATTTTCACGTTGGGAGCGCGCGTTTTCGAAAGAATGCATGGAGTCAAGTAAAACCCGATTATAATCCATGAGTTATGCACTAATTGGTAACTCCCCTCGCCCCTAACCGAGGCTCCGCCCACCCTCTCCCCTCATTTCCAAAGTCGCGCGCTGATTGGTCGAGTTAAGGTCCGCCCCTTGTAACATATTTACCATGCCAGAATCTTCAGATTTCACGTCTCTTATTTGTTTCCGTACTTTATGTATAAAATAACAATAATAACGATTCTAAAACTCCACAGAGTTCCTTCACAACAAATTATAAATGGTCCAAACGACGGACAAAAATCAGAAAGCACAAGCAAAATGCGAAAAATCAAATCCGAAACTGGCTACTCCGCGGGTGCTCAGAAAGCCTTGATGAGTTTTGAAGTTGGTCGCGTGGGGCTAATGGAGCTGTAGCATCTGGGAAAGAGATAGAGGGAAGCAAGTGACAGAACCAATTACAGTACAAATAGTCTCGACCGCAGAGTCCCCAGCCTATCCCCACCTCTCGCCGGAGCAAGCGTACGTCCCTCGTCCTCCACACACTCTCTCGCGGTCACTGAGGGGAAACACGTAGCGCTTTGAGAGGGCCTTTCCAAGAGTGAGTGAGAACGAAGGAGAGAGAAGAGGAAGGGTCGACATCACACGTGCTCTTGTGGTTCTCCTTGTCCCCGTATACCTCTCGTGTCTCGACCTGGAGTAGTGTGGGAATTTCAGTTAACTATTTTCGATAGCCTTTTCGTCGACGGTGTGGAGATTTATGCATATACTATTTTCCGCTAACGAGGACACAGATTCGCTCGTCCGAGATTCCCCTCACTGGCTGGCGGCGGCGGCCATGACTTGACAAGACGGTGCAAGAAAAGAAACTTTTCTTCTGAACGAATTTTTTAGTGGTCGTCCAGCACTGGATTTGAATTCTGTCTTGGTTCTTTTTGAAACGAACGGCCCTTTTTCTTATTTTTGTTAGAATTATTATCATTTGGTAAGGAGAGACTCTTACTAGCATGGAGACTCTGGTCAAGATGGAGAAGCCCGGATCTCCCGACAGCCAGACGCAGACGACAGCCTCCGTGACGCCGTTCTCCATCACCGACATCCTGACGCGCATGGAGAACCGCTCCCCGACGGACCTGCACCGCTCCACGCCCCCGACCCACCACCGCGCCGCCCTCGCCGACCTGCGCCACTCGCCGAGCCTGCAGGGGTTCCGCCCCGTGTCCGTGCTCAAGTACAACGCCTCCTCGCCCATGGACCTCTCCAAGGACTCCGTCATCCACCCCGAAGTCAGCTCCTCCGTCGAGCCTTCGCCCGGAGGCGGCGGAGGGAGCACGGCGTCCTCGCTGTCCCGCGGGGCGCCCGAGGCGGACGACGCCAGGGACATCATCTCCTCGCCCGAAGGATTCAGCCGCCTCCTGCAGGGCGCCGGCGGGGGGCGGAGGAGCCGGTCGACGTCCCCGTGCTCGGAGATGAGCATGGAGGAGGTCGACATGGACAACAGCGACCGAGAGGACACCTCGCACTCGACCGACCTCTCCACCTCCGCCGGCCAGGACGCGGCCTCCAGCGAGGACAAAGGTACGCTGTGGCTCTGAGTGCATGGCGGCGGATGTTGCATGGGCTGTGATCTGTGAATATCATTAACGGAAGTTGGTTAATATTCATTCGCATAAGATTTTTTTGGATAAAATATTCTTGAGATTTGACGAAATCGGTGAAGTAGGAGTAAAATTAGGAAAGTAATAGTAATAAATCTAATAATACTCGCGTCAACAGTGATAGTTCTGACAATAACGACTGTCAAAGCGATAATGATTGCGCTTACGAGTATTTCTCTAATTACTGTCATTCTTCCTTTTATCATTATCACTATCTTTACTGTTTTGATCGTTCTCACCCTTCAGATCGTGAGGTTTCCGGTTATCCACATTAATCTCGCTTGTGTTATGATGGTACTTGATAAATCCATTTTTGGTTGTTATTATTGTTATTATAGACCTCATCAAAAAAAAGTTATCTGTGTTTTTGTATTATGAATATTGATCTTATCATACCGGCTTATTCTTAGTGATCCTAATAATGCCTATCAAGCAATGATGACAAAAATAGTATGCTGGGAAATTGTTGGGTCATTATCTCGATTTTTTATCGATTATATTCTCATGTATTTGTCATTGTTGTTGTCATTGTTGTTACCATATTTAATGTCTAACATTATTGCTGTCATTATGGTTGTTAATATCATTATTATTATCATTATCATTATTATTATTTAATTGATATTATTATTAATTATTATTATTATTATTATTAATATCATCATCATCATCATCATCATCATCATCATCATCATCATCATCATCATCATCATCATTATCATTATCATTATCATTATCATTATCATTATCATTATCATCATCATCATCATCATCATCATTATCATTATTATTATTACTATTATTGTCATTATTATCATTATTATTATCATTATCATTATTATTATTGACATCATTGTCATAACTATCATCATTGATGCTGTTATTATTACTATTACCATTATTATTATTATTGCTATCATTTTTTTTATTACTGTCACTATTATTATCACCATATTTATTATTATTGCTATTATTATTATTATCATTATTATTATTATTATCATTATTATTATTATTATTATTATTATTAATGTTATTATCATTATCATTATCATTATTATTATCATTAGTAGTAGAAGAGGTAATAGTAGTAGTATCATTATTATTGTTATCATTATTATTACCATTATTAATTATCATCATATATTATCATCATTATCGTCATTATTATTATATCATTATTATTATTATTATTATTATTATTATTATTATTATCATTATTATTATTATTATTATTATTATTATTATTATTATTATTAATATTATTATTAATATCATCATCATCATCATCATCATTATTATTGGTATTATTATCATTATTATTACTATTATTATTATTATTATTATTATTATTATTATTATTATTATTATTATTATTATTATTATTATTATTATTATTATTATCATTATTATTATTATTACCATTAGCATCATTGTTATTATCACTATCATCATCACCATAGCTATTCCTGTTATTATTCTTATCATCATGATCTTAATATTAGTTATTGTTATCATTATTCATACTATTGATTTTATCATTATCATCATCATTATTGCTGTTCTTTGTTGCTGTTATTGTTATTATCACTGTCATTATTATTATTATTATTATTATTATTATTATTATTATTATCATAATTATTATTATTGCTATTATTATTAGTTTTATTATTGTTATTGCTATTACATTATTATTATTATTATTATTATTATATTTATTATTAGTATTATTACTATTGTTATTATTTGCGTTATTGTTTTTGTTATTATCATTATCATTACTACAATTACTGTTATCAATATTATTATCATAATCATTGCTAGTGTTATCATTATTGTTTTTATCACTATGATAAAGATAATGATTATCATAACTATCACTATTATCAACATTATCATTATTGTTGTTCTTCTTGAAGCTATTGTTATTATCATCATTATTTTTAGTAGTTGTGTTATCATGTTTTATCATTACTATTATCATCATAATTATTATTATCATTAACATTATTATTATCCTTATTGTTGTTGTCATTATCATCATCAATATTATCATTTTTATAGTCATCAGTATCATAAGTATTATTATTATCGTTATCATGATGTTGATTATCATTATCATTATTGTCATTATCGCTATAATTTTTGTCACAATCATTATCATTATCATTGTTATTATCATTATCATCTTTAGTAGTGGTAGTAGCAGTAGATGTAATATCAATATTTTCACTATAACCATTATTTCCAGAATCACTATTATTATTTCTATATTTTATTATCATCATCATCATGAGTATCATCATCATCATCATCATCATAAGCATCATCACCGCCATTGCTATTAATGTTGCTGTTTTATCATTGTTATTAATTTCGTTAAATTATTTTTGTTATCATTACCGCTAGCTTCATTATTTCTGCGGTATTTATATTACTGGCAAATATAACGATCGTGAGAATATTCATGGCTATAATTAGTTATCTTTATCTCGCTTTATCGGTCTATTATCCTTATGATTATAGTCATTATCATCATCATTTCAGCATGATCGGCTGGGGAATTATTATTCATCATCTATTATGCTTATTTTTATTATTATTTTGAATATTTTCCTATCTTGGATGTGAAATGATGCTATACATTCTTCATCGGTATTTCCCTCTTTTATGGGAATTGCAATCACCAAAGTTTGCAGGATTATTGTGTCGGTGTCTCGGGGCTTGCAATAAGGTTTATGCACTGCACCTCCCCTCCCTCCCCCTCCCCTCCCTCCCCTCACTTCCCCCCCCCTCCCCCCCTCCCCTTCCCCTCCTTCCTTCCCTTCCCTTCTCCTTCCCATCCCTTCCCTTCCTTCCCTTCCCTTCTCCTTCCTTCCTTCCTTCCCTTTCCT
>NW_020871759.1:152502-162502 GCF_003789085.1 Penaeus vannamei
GGAAATTGTCTTATCTCTGGCTAATGTGGAGAATACATATTTTTACGGGAATTTAAAAGCAGTGAAAATTATAATTACGGTGAAGGAAATTTTGACACCATATGAGAAGCCGCAGTTGTTGAATGTAAAATGTAGGCTGTGATAAAGCAATCTTTTATGATGATAAAAGCGATGATGATAATGATACAGTTATATCACCGAGAGGGAAGTATATAGACGATGATTAGAATTACAAATCATTGTTTTTGATAGTGTAATGCTTAACTTTATTGTTTCCGTTGCCAGTGTCATTGTCATTATTACTATCACCATAATTACCATTATCATTATCACCATAATTATCATTATCATTAACATTACCATTACTGTATCACCATAATTATCATTACCATTATCATCATCATTATCATTACTAATATCATCATTTTTATCATTAGCACCTAAATTATCTTCACTTTTGTCATTATAAATGTTATCATAACTGCATTATTATAACGAATTAGTTTCACAGAACAATGAAAGTAAGATTAAACGTTGATTTTGTTATTTGATCGAATTCTTGTTCTTCCCGATTTCTTTTTTTTCCACTTATTCCTAACACTTCATTGTTTTGTGTTTTTTTCGTTTTTTTATGTATTAAGACCTAAAGATAAATAAATAAGATAAATAAAAAAACAGTCACTCGCACAGACAGACAAACACACAGGCAAACAGACACGCCCCTTTGCCCTTTGGCGCGAACGTAAATCCACAAATCCACAAATCCACAAATCCACAAATCCACGGTAATCCAGGTGAAATCCCTTTAATCCACGTCATTGAAGGGGGTCTCACGTCGAGTCCCTTTCGCGTGATAATTACCGGATTTGATGATTCAGTGCAGTGTCTGATTAATGGGGAAGATGATATTGATGATAATGATGATAATGCAAGTGATGATGATGAGCACAATCATGATGATGTTGATAGTTATATTAACAATATTAATGAAAATGATAATGATTTTAATGACGATGATGATAATAACGATAATGATAATAGTAATGATAATAATAATAGTGATAGTGATAATAATAACAACAATACCACAGATAATAATGAACTATCATTATCATTATTTTAGTAGTAGTAGTACTACCATTATCATTATGATAATGATGGTGATTAGAATTATGATGTCACTTCTACTACTACTACTACTACTGCAACTACTGCTAGTGACAATGATAATAATAATAATAATAATAATAATAATAATAATAATAATAATAATAATAATAATAATAATAATAATAATGTTACAGAAATAATAACAAAAATAACAATAGAAATATTAAAAATGATAACAATAGTATTGATAATAATAGTAATGATAATAGTAACAATAATAATAGCTATAATGATAATCACAACAGCAACAATAATAGTAACAATAATTAGAAGAATAACAATAACAATAATAACGATAATAAATAAAATAAATGATAATAATGATAATAATAATAATGATAATAATAGTAATGATAATAATAATAATGATAATAATAATAATATAATATAATAATGATAATAATAATAATGATAATATAATAATAATAATATAATAATAATAATGATAATAACAATGATAATGCTGATTATAGTAAAAATGATAACAATGATAATAAGTTTAACAAAGATAAAAGTCCTCAAAATGTTCATAATAATAATGGTGAGGATGATAATGCTTTTGATAAATGTGGTGATAATAATGATAATAATATTAATGATTATGAATAATGATAATAATATTAATAATGATAATAATATTAATGATTATGGTGATAATAATAATGTTGATGATAATGATAACAATGAAGATAATAATATATAATAATAATAATAATAATAATAATAATAAAAATAATAATAATAATAATAATAATAATAATAATAATAGTAATAATAATAATAATAATAATAATAAGGACTATAAGGTTAAATATGAAATGAAAATAATATTCATGATAATGGTGATGAAAATAATAATAATATAATATAACAATAACAGTAGTAAGGGTATTAATCTCAATTTGAATAATAATAACAACGATAACTGTGATAATGACAGTAATAATAAAAGTAATAATAATGCTTACAATGTTAACACAAACGGCAACAATAACGATGGTAATAGCAAGGGTGATGTGAATGATGATAATGATAATCATAACGATCATCATAATCACATCGTTAATAACAACAATAATAATAACGATGATGGCGATGAAAATAATATATGCTGATAAAAAGCAACAGTGAAGGTACAAATACCTATAGTAATATCACTTTCATAATCATTACTATAGCCATCATAAATAAAAAACAAAAAAAGAAAAAGAAAAAAGCGATTAGTTTCTTAAAATTGTTCGAGGCCCTAACCAATTAATATTCATATTTATACATATACACAGAATTAAATGTATGTCTATCTATCTATCTTATAAATATACATTGATCTATCTATCTATCCGGTTATATATGTCTTGACTAATATAAATGAATTTATTTCTGTATATATGCAAGTTCGCATAATAAATATTCATTGAGTCGGCCTCGAAAATTTTCCACGCACCCCGACGACCGCCCCTCCCAACCTCGCCCCGAAAAGCCCCCGATTCCTCCCTTCTCACGTGCGCCCATTTCCCCCCCAGGCGAAGGCGGGGAAGGGGAGCGCGCCCCCCGCAAGAAGAGGTGTCGCGCCGCCTTCAGCCACGCCCAAGTGTTCGAGCTGGAGCGCCGCTTCGCCCACCAGCGCTACCTCTCCGGGCCAGAGCGCGCGGACTTGGCCCAGGCGCTCAAGCTGACGGAACAGCAGGTGAGGCTTTCTTTTGGTTGTTTGTTTGTTTGTGTGTTAGGGTTCGTGGTTTTGATTTGTATCCTTTGCTTTGTTTTATCTTTATTTTTGGGGGGAGGGGGTGGAGTTTCCTATTCTTGAAGTGTGATTTCTTGTTTTTCTTCTTCTTCTTCTTCTTCTTCTTCTTCTTCTTCTTCTTCTTCTTCTTCTCTTCTTCTTCTAATGTTCCAATTTATTCTTTTTTTTTTTCTTTTTTATTCTTATCTTTTCTGTTTTCTGTTTTCTCGTCTCTGCCTTTTATTTTTGTTGATCTATGTACGTACGTATGATTTTTTTCTTTCTCATTTATTATCGGTAATTGAACATCAAAAATTAAAAACTAAAATTATAGCGATATGCAAGAAATACAGAATGCAAATAATATTATGCGAAATATCACTAAACACATTTTTTTTATTCGTTATCATTACCATTATTCATTAATTGTATTCTTAGTTTCTTGGTGTGTATGTTGAATAAAACATCATAGCACCCACATATAAAGACGATATACTATTAGAATTAAACGAAAATCCCTTAAAGAAATATATTAATGATACGTAGAAAGGAATAGGTCATTTTCCGCGTCAAATGGACGCTTTGCCATAACAACATATACTAATATATGGACCATGAAAGATATGTGTTCGCATAGTACACAACAGCAGCCTAAGAAAATCATATGAAAGAAAATGATTAGAGAAATAGAATAGATGAAGATAAAAATAACTAAATATACCAGATTAAGCACCTTCTTGTGTTTAAATCCCCCCTCCTCCCCTCCCTCCATCCTTCCCCCCTCCTCCACTATTATTTCTATTTCTGGAGAAGAACTCTTGCTATTTTTTTTTTTTTTTCTGAAATCAGGAATACCGCTTTACTCTCCTTTATATTCTTTATATTCCTCTCATCTGAATGTATTCCACGTAAGATCTCCTTCCGAGTTTAAATCACCTGTTTATGTTTTCACATTTCGATCATTATAACGTCGAGTATATCCTTCTTATTATGTTCCTTTCTGTTTTCTTTTTTCTGTGTTATTTTTTTTTCCTTTTCTTTTTTGTGTGTTTTCTTTTTCTTTATTTTTTCTGTGGTTTTATTTTTTTTTTCTTTTTTCTGTGTTTTTTCTTTTTCTTTTTTTCTGTGGTTTTTCTTTTTCTTTTTTTTTTTCTGTGGTTTTTCTTTTTCTTTTTTTCTTTTTTTCTTTTTCTTTTTTTTTTTCTGTGTTATTTTTATTTTATTTTTTATGTGGTTTTTCTTTTTCTTTTTTGTGGTTTTATTCTTCTTTTCTTTTTCTGTGTTTTTTATTTTTATTTTATTTTTTCCTTGGTCTTCTCTTGCCTTAGATGTCTAATAAAAGGTATAATGTCACTTTCGCATGTCGGAGATTAAGCGAGTCGGTCGGCGGCGAGAAGAGAGCTTAGCTTCTCCCGAATTTTTTTTCTTTGATATTCCATCATCTCTCTCTCTCTCTCTCTTTCTTTCTTTTCTTTCTCTCTTCTCTCTCTCTCTCTTCTCTTCTCTCTCTCTCTCTCTCTCTCTCTCTCTCTCTCTCTTCTCTCTCTCTCTCTCTCTCTCTCTCTCTCTCTCTCTCTCTCTCTCTCTCTCTCTTTCTCTTTCTCTTTCTCTTTCTCTCTCTCTTTCTCTCTCTTTCTCTTCTCTCTTTCTTTCTCTCTCTCTCTTTCTCTCTCTCTCTTCTCTTTCTCTTTCTTTCTCTCTCTCTCTCTCTCTCTCTCCTCTCTCTCTCTCTCTCTCTCTCTCTCTCTCTCTCTCTTATATATATATATATATATATATATTATATATATATATATATATATATATAATATATATATATATATATATATATATATATATATATATATTATATATATATATATATATATATATATATATATATATATATATACATATTATTCCGTCACTCCGATCACCTGTTTCATTTCACTCCTCAAAACCAGATCCCAAGCCATTCACAACTAACTCTTCCTCCCTCTCTCTCCCCTCTCTCCGCAGGTCAAAATCTGGTTCCAGAACCGCCGCTACAAGACCAAGAGGAAGCAGCTGTCAGCGTGTGAACCGCCGTCCTCTGGCCGCCGAGTCGCTGTCAAGGTGAGAACCAGAGGAGAGACATGAAGGGGTGATGTGTGCGTGTGTGTGTGTGTGTGTGTGTGTGTGTGTGTGTGTGTGTGTGTGTGTGTGTGTGTGTGTTGTGTGTGTGTGTGTGTGTGTGTGTGTGTTGTGTGTGTGTGTGTGTCATGTATGTATATATATATATATATATATATATATATATATATATATATATATATATATATATATATATTATATATATATATATATACACACATATGTGGTGTGTGTGCATACGTATATTTAGACATATAGATAGATAGACAGACGGGTAGATAGACAGGCAATCAGATAAGTATATTTGTGCATACAGTATGTCCATACATGGACACATCCCACTTCCCAGGCCCTCCCCCACCCCCTCCTCCATGCCATCCCCTCCCCCACCCTCCCCCTTCCCCCCCTCCCCCACCCCTCCCCCTCCCCCCCCTTCCCCCTCCCCGTGCCCCTCCCCCACCCTCCCCCACCCTCCCCCACCCTCCCCCTTCCCCGTGCCCCTCCCCCACCCTCCCCCTTCCCCGTGCCCCTCCCCCACCCTCCCCCTTCCGTGCCCTCCCCCACCCCCACCTTCCCCTGCCCCTCCCCCACCCTTCCCCTTCCCCGTGCCCTCCCCCACCCTCCCCCTTCCCTGCCCCTCCCCCACACCCCCCTGCTCCCCGCGTCCCTCGCCAGACCCACACCCCATGACGATCGCATGACCCTTTCGAAGACTCACTCAGGAAAAAAATCAGAGATCATGGTGCGGTTGCTGCGCTCACTGTCGCGCAACACCAACAGCTGTTTTGTAGGGAGGGCGGGGGTGGGGGTGAGTACCGCGTGTGTGCGTAATTGTGTGCTCCGCGCGTGTGTGTGTATGCATGGGTGCGTGTGTGCGGACCGTGTATTTTTTTCTTTTTTTTCTTTCGTTTTGATCATTTTAGTTCGTTTTTTTTTTCCTTTCTGGTTATGCCGTTTTTGTGGGAATTTAATTAGTTAATGTAGGAAATGTTTTTGACTGTGTATGGTCGTGTGAGCGCACCTTTTTTCATTCTAGCTAATCTTATTTCATTGAGAATATTGTGTCATTTGTGATCGATGTGATTTTTTTATATATAATCATCCCCTTCACTTAATTTCTCACCTTCACCTAATTTCGATATCGTTAAAACACCATAATATGAATATTGACTTTGTCATATCGTCATGATATATCAACAAGACATCATAATAGCAGAGGCACATCATTATAAAATCGCCATCAAGGCAGCACACTTTTCTAACATCATCACACCTTCATGACATCGCCTTCACATCACCACCCCCGCCTCCCCCTGGCGTCCCCCTCCACATCACCGTGCCATCCCCCCCCCCCCTCGTCTCCCTGACTGACCGGCGTCTTCCCCTCAGGTGCTGATGCGGGACGACCAGCTGCTCCTGGGCCCGGAGGAGGGCCTCCCGCGCCCCCCGCTGCTCCTGCCCTCCCTCAGCACCCTCAGCACCCTCAGCTCCCTCGGCTCCTTGGGCTCGCTGGGCTCCCTGGGCATCCCCCCTACTGCTACTACCCCTACCTGTGCCCCCCTCCCCACTCGGGCGGGGCGAATCCGGCGCTGTCGTCGCTCCCGCACCTCCCCCAGCTCTCCGCCCTCTCGCCGGCCTCCCTCTCCTCCCTCTCGTCGTCCCTCTCGTCCCTCACCTCCTCCCTCCTGCCGCCCCACGCCCACGCCCACAGCGCGGCCTCCTCGCCCACCCCCGCCCCCGTGTCCAGCAGCTCGGCGGTGGGCGGCGGGTCGTCGAGCGGCGGCGGCATGGTGGCCCGACCCGCCCCCCACACGCCCTCGCCCCCACGCCCGTGAGGTGCAGGGGGAGAGGAGGCTCGCACGCCCTTAGCTTCACGCCCATGAGGTGGGAGGACGTCCCCCACGCCCATGAGCTGAAGGAGGCGCCTGTGACCCTTCGCCCACGAGACTCAGCGCCGAGAACCGCCCTCACGCCGACCATGGAGGAACCACACTGCATGAGGACAGCTGCGGGAGGACTTTGGGATCAAAGGATTTCATTTCTCGGGAGACAGTGACTTTCCGTGAAAGACTTTTGTCGTGTACATATGTAAAAAGGAAAGGAAAAGAAAAGCAAATGTGAAAGATAAATAGCTATGTATAGAAACTTGTGAGAGAGAAAAAAAACTCATGATAATGAAAAATAAAATTGAGAGACGAATAAGGAGAAAAAAAACACTCAAAGTATTTCTCTTTATCGCGTATTCGTATTTTCCCGCACAGGACACGGAAGTCCTGTCGTAGAGAAATAAAAGCGGTTTCAGACACGACCTGTAGATGTCCTGTCTGATATCCGATGAACAAACTATGAACTCTTGCCGGTATGAGAGGACCAATAGCCAACCAGTCACCGTTCACTGTTCACTGTAAACTAGTCCTGAAAGCCCCACCTAGTAGTTGCCCACATAACTAGTCCACTGTACAAACACGTGGCTTTGTGTATAATTTTACGCAACCCTTTAAAAAGTATTGATATTAAAAAAAACAAAACCTTAAAAAAATCAATAAAAACAAGTATAGAGTATACCTGTCTTAGAGATATTGGATATGAATATATTTAACCACGAGAATTACTATATGACTTGTATAACTGTAAGAAATATACACGTTAAGAGTTCAGAGACAATATTTTCCTTCAGACCAAACAAGAAGAAGAAAGAGTTAGTTGAAAGTGAAAAGATGGAGAAAAAAAATAACAATCGTCTGGATAGACAAAGTAAGTGAACTTTCCTACCATAGAAAACTATTTTACCAAAGACTTAGTTCTTATGAGAAAAGAAAACTGTTCGTTACTCGGTGTCACATCCTACGAGCGAGTGAGCGTGTGATAGTGACAGAAGGAGAGAGAATGCACGAGACAAGAGACGCATTTTGTGAACACTGTGAACCGAGAACCATTTCAGTATCTGCATATTCGATCCAGGTCGTCCCAGTGAACCTCCCCCTCCCTCCCCTCTCCCTCCCCTCCCCCCCACAAAAAAGGAAAATACGAGAGGGAAAACTTTGTGTGTGAAGCTTTTTTAAAAAGTGAGACTATTTTGGAGACGAAAAAACGGGAAAAATCGGAATTCCTCAGAGGGGAAAAATAAATGTTATTTTGAAGAAAGACATCGCTGCCTTTGAAATCATTTTGAAAATTATGTGAGATTCTTCGGATATTCGAGGAATGTAGGGAGAGGAAGGGAGGAAATAAGAAAAAAGAAATAGAGGTGAAAGAATTAGAAATAAACAAATGAAGAGAGCAAATAAAAAAGAAGAGATGAAGGTGCAAAGACAGAAAGTTCACCACGTCTTTCTGTTAGTAATATGGTGCAATGGAGTCTCGAAGAAGCAATGTTGCATGGCCAGTCACATATCTTTGGATTATGTTACCACTTATCACTGTATGTTGTATAATATAACCCGATGTTGATGTTGATTACATGTATTATTTTTGATCCTCTATTCCCACATGCAAATTGTCTGTTTTGTCATTTTTTCTAATTTTCTTTTCTTCTTCATTTATCTATTGTATATCATCATGGATATTTCTTTGGACACATAACTCTTAAGGGGAAAGTAAGTGAAAGTGAAATATGGAAATAGTAAAAGTTAAAAGAATATGACACCAGGCGTCTCATAAAATATATACCAAATAAGCATCTGAAACTTCAATATCTAATTAGCTCATACAATAGAGCATACAATGGTAAGATAAACGGTACCCAACGGTATATAACAAATACTAACAAACACCAAACTAAACCCTATTAAATAGATACAGGCAAATGCTAAAAATGTCTGAGAGTGCCAAACACGTCCACAATAACAAACATGTAAACAATATATGCAACTATGGAGATCGGAGTGCACTGATTCCCATGGGTACGATTTGGTGACCAGCTTTGGCCAGTTCGTCTTGCTTCAGGTCAAAAACATTGTTGACGCAACTTTCTCAATGAATGCCACTGCACTGCTTCTCAGAAATATCCGAAAAAAAGAGACAAAGAAAACTATGAGAAATACAGGTACCTATTGTATATACACAGACACACACACCACGCACACACTATATATATATATATATATATATATATATATATATATATATATATATATATATATATATATATATATATTATATATACATAACCTTTCCGACAGGATTCGAACCCCCACCGCCGTTGTTACTCTATGATAACGACCCACTAAAAGGAGTGTGCAACTATGAGCTATCTAGCATCCATAGGCATTACCTAACTACTCATACATGAGTAATTATAGCAGTTTTACACATATACTCGGTTATATTAGAAAGAGCAGTTCAGATCCTAAATCAGGTAACTGAGGTGTATTCAATGAAAGATGGAATAATGCTATAATTCATATTATGAAAAAATACATACATATATTATATCTATATGTATATATATATATATATATATATATATATATATATATATATATATATATATATATATATATATATATATATATATATATATATATATATACATATATATATATATATATATATATATATATATATATATATATATATATATACTATATATATATATATATATATATATATATATATATATATATATGTATATATATATATATATATATATATATATATAGTATGTATGTTATATGTATGTATGTATATATATATATATATATAATATATGTAGTATGTCATGTATGCATGTACTATGTAAGGTATGTATGAGTAATTATAGCAGTTTTACAGACACTCCGTGGGCGCTCGGTATATTTAGAAAGAGCAGTTCAGATCCTAAATCATATAACCTGAGGTGTATTCAGTGAAAGATGGAATAATGCACTGACCGCATTGATATGATGAATATATACATATACATATATATGCATCCGATATAATACATACACACATATAATATATATATATATATATATATATATATATATATATATATATATAATATATATATAT
>NW_020871759.1:177502-180002 GCF_003789085.1 Penaeus vannamei
CCGATCTCAAAGAAACATTTCTTCTCTCTCTCTCTTTTGTCGAGAATTTGAGGAAGGAGGAAGCGGGAAAAGAAGGATAATAGGAAAGAGAGAGAATTAAGATAAATATAGAATCATAAGAGAAAGAAACATTTTCGTGGTAGATAGAATACGAAACAGATAGAGATAGAATAGATAGAGAGAGAGAGAGAGAGAGAAGAGAGAAAGAGAGAGAGAGAGAGGGGAGCGAAAAGGAGGGAGGTAGACGAGAAAAGAGAAGAAAAAAGAAAGAAAGAAATTAAAGAGAAGATTTCAAATGAAGAGTAAGAGAGAAAAGGGATCCTCCGCTGAGAAATTAGAAGGAAGAAGTAGCAAAGGAAAGGGGAGAAGGAGAAGGGAAGAGGCAAGTGGGGGGGGAGATGGAGGAGTAGAGAAAGGGGAAGAGGGGGAAAGAGGGGAGGGGGTGAAGAGAGGAGAGGGAAGTGGGAGGGGCGTGGTCATCTGTTGTTAAGCAAGTCGAGGAAGACTATAGATCCAGAGGGATTTAGGATTATAATTCAAGTGCTTTTGTGGATTACAGAAGGTCCGACGAGGGGAGAAGGAGGGAAGGAAGAGTAAGAGCGAGTTGGAAAGGGAGAAGGGGAGGAAGAAGGAAAAGAAGGAGATGAATGGGGGGGGGGAGAGCGAGAAGAGAAGAAGAAGGAGAATGAGGAATAGGGAGAAAGGGGAAAAATGGTGGGAGAGAGAAGGATGAGAAACACGAGGACGAATAAAGGGGGGTTGAAAGACATAATTCTAAAACAAAGGACAGTGACCTCGGAAAAGTCATAAAAAAAGGACAAACAGTAATTAAAGTTCCAAATCGAAGCAGCCAACCCCCCCCCCCCTCACCATCCCCCTTCAAGAGAAAAGAAAAAAAGAAAAAAACGAAAGAAAAAAAAAGGCCTTTTTTACATAGTCGTGACCAAAATACTCCACAGGAGGATTAGGAGACATAATCAACGTAAATCTGAGGATGAGCTACACTGTCCCTCAGTGGGGACCCTTGACCTTATACTCATGAAACAAGTGAATGCACTTTAACCGCATCAGACAGTTGTTTCGGTGGAATCGAATACTTTTACATTTTTTTTCCTGTATTGGATTCTGTTGCCACGGTGATAGTGGAAGCTTAATAAGATATGTTTATTATCAAATAAAGAGAAAGAGATAGGTAAAAGCAAAACGAGGGAGAATAAAGAGCGGAGGACGATAGAGAGCGAGAGAGAGAAGAAGAGAAAAGAGATAGAGAGATAGATAAGGAGGTAGATAGATAAGATTAGAGAGAGAGAGGAGAGAGAGAGAGAGAGAGATGAGAGAAAGAGAGAGAGAGAGAGAGAGAGAGAGAGAGAGAGAGGAGAGAAGAAAGAGAGAGAAATGACGAGCGAGAAGGGGGATAAATAGAGAGAGAGGGAAAAAGAAAAGGGAGGTAGAGAAAAAAAATAGAAGTGATAGAAGAAAAAAAACAGAACTAAAAGCAAAAACACCCCCCAAAAAAACAAAGAAAAGAACTCCCTCCACAGTCATCCCTCCCCTCCTAACCCGACACCGTNGAGAACAAAAAAAAACGAAAAAAAAAAACAAGAATAATGCTATAATAGACTAGTTTACCAAGAGTTTAATGAATAAACGAATATACAAACACCGCGCTCCCCCAAATGTATTGCCGTGTTTAGTTATGTAGCCGTGAACTCCAAAAAAAACAAAGACAAAAGACACCTCCCCCCCTCCACGGGCGTGTCGTGTGTGTCGTCCATCCCTGCGGTTTGCTGTATGTGTGTGTGGTGTGTGTGTGTTTGGGTCCCCCTGAACCCCCCACCGCGTTCGTTAAAAAAAAAAAAAAAAAAAAAAAAAAAAAAAAAAAAAAAAAAAAAAAAAAAAAAAAAAAAAAAAACAGATTACAGAAGATCACCACACTGTTGACCTCCGGAAGACCAATATCCGAAAGCGACCCCGAACCCCTCCTCACAGCGGACAACTGGATGGGTGTGTGGAGATAGCACAACGAAGCGTGCATACATTACACGAGGACCAAAACACGCACGCACACTCACGCACTGGCCACCGCCGATGGTGGGTGTCTGGTCCATCTTCACACTTCGCAAAAGTACAACCCCTAATAATAAAAACAGACCAAGTCAAACAGACAGAAACTGCTAAATTAACAGACAAAAATGGAAAGTACCCCGGTCAATACCAGCAGGTCCACAATACAATCTGATTCACCCCCGTACGGGTCTTCTACTAATCGGGGGCGGGAGGGGTCAAGGAAATATTGAGTCTAAGATTATAGTTATAGGTATGGAGGTAGAGGGTAGATTTAGGAGGTCGGCGGGGGGGGTCAGGTCTTGTAGTAGCCGGCGAGGGGGGGATAGCGTGGAAGGGGACCTAGGCCGATGATTTTGCGAATAGCTGTTTCTCGAAGTCCTGGAACAATTAGCGTTAGTTCAGAAGCACGTGGTCGGTCTATTATGGTTCTTGT